>LPNX010856862.1:143511-358881 GCA_001517045.1 Pseudotsuga menziesii
GTCTAGGGTTTGGATTTTTTTCAATCCTCCATGTATTCTTGGAGGATTAAAAAAATTCGCATAGCATTTCTGCTTGTCGGGCTCTCATTTAAAAATTAAACCAGCAGTGTTAACCGACAGCATAAATGCTAACAGTTTACAAAATATATATAAAACAAAAAATTAAATATTAAAATTAAAAACAAATTTCAATTTTATACATATTTTAAATGCTACCGGCACCATTTTTGCTTGCTGGCACACATTGCAAACATACTAGGCAAAAAATAAAAACCTAAAAACATCTATAATAATGATTTTTTTCACTTTTAACCTAACATTTCAAAAACTTAATTAAAAAATTAAAATTCCATTTCTATTTTTTTTTTTAAACATTGAGGGTAACCTCTCTCCTTCGACATTTTGGTGAAAGGGGTCATGGTTGAACGGGTGACGTGTTCAGATACACGGACGCTCAGTCAAGGTATGTGCTCGATCAAGGGATTTTTGTGGCGAAATGGATTCTGGACGCAGGTGCGTGTGGCCTTTTTTATAATTTTTTAAAACCAGGAAGCTCGATCGAGGTATGAAGCTCGATCAAGGTCTATAGCTCGATCGAGGGTTATCTAAACCCTCGATCGATCTCTTGGTAAACCCTCGATCGAAGGTTTAACGAGAGCTCGATCGAGTGTTTAAAAAAACCTCGATCGATCGCTTATTATACCATTGATCGAGGTATTAATACCTCAATCAAGGGTGTTCTTTTTGGATTTCGTCAAAAATACGTTGCCAAAAATTGTAACCCACCTCCATGGATTCACCCTCCTATCATCATGATCATCATTGACCATAACTTCTCCATGGGAAATTTCACAGATACTAGGTGCTTCATTAGCATTTTTTTCATTGTTGTCATCAACAATAGAAATCATTGTAATATTCAAAGAACAAACTGCTACACTGGAAGTTGCTTCACCTTCAATATTTTGCTTATAACCCAAGACATCATTAGTTTCTTTCTTTGAACATGCACAATCACTCACAAACAAATTATTAGCAAAAGTCTTGTTCTTTCTTTTGTCCTTATCTGCACCATTTCAATATCTCTACAAATTCTTCTTCAAAAATATCACCAACACTTTTCTTATCATTAGGTACACAATTTTCATGAGTGTATTTTTCACATGAAGCATTATCATCTTCCTTATGAGAACGAAATGGATGAGTAAAACATTCTTCATTTTCTGCAACATAACTATTGTACTTTATTTCATGCATGTCTTTGTCTTTGACTGCTACAACATCTTCAGTGTTGTCTTCTAGATTCATTGTACCTTCATGTCCACAATCATCAAATTGAATACACGATTTAAATTTCTTTATGGGTGTGTCCTTCAAGGACTCTTCTTACACAAATACTTCTTTGTTGTCTTCACACTTGAGAAATTTATCATCTTCATCAACATTTTGCATGTTAACCATTCCATCATTTTCATAATTTACTTCAACGACATCTAAATTTGAAACTACATCAACATCTTTACCAATAGAAATTTCAACTTCTTAAAATTCTATTGTTGTTATACAACATACAACAACCTCATTTTCACCTTTAGTTTTGACATCAGTTTCATCATTTAATATATCAACACAATTGTGATATTTACAAATAATTTGACTATTTTCTGCTACTTCTGCAAATTTGTCTGCTAAAATGTTAACAGGCTATGACTCAGCCATATATCTCCCCCTTACATTAAACTTTCTCTTCAAACTTTTCGAGGCTTCTTTAGCTCTATTTTCTTCAGCAATTACATAAAAGGTATTATCATCTAGAGCTTGCTAGATGTAGTACAAGGAAAATGTATCCTTTGCCTGATCCTTGAGTTTCTTAACTCCATCCTCAACAAAATTCCATAAACCTCTAACATGCAAGAAATTTCTCATATCAACTCACCAACATTCATAATTTATACCTAAGAAATATGGCGGTGGATGATAGATGCTGGTCCATGCATCCTCTATATTTTCTTGAACTTCCTCTGCTTCAGTAGGTTCCTCGGTGGCTTCTCCTAATATCTTTTCTATGGAAAAACCAACTTCTTTTGCATTAGCAAATATTATTCTTCATATGTTTAAGCCTTCTTTTTTCTCTATGTCTCTGTCTTCAAATAAATACTTGCATAGAATTTAAATTTCTTTTGGATACATCCTCTTGATCCTTTTTCACGCATAATACCTTCAATTCAAAGCAAACAAAATTCCAAAACATTGGAATTCAAACTGCTCTACCATTAAACTATATGGGAGCTCTCACCTAGGAAGAATATCTTCCTTTCAATTGATCAAGGGCACTCGCACGAAGTTGGTTCCACTTTTTAGTGCCACTTAAGAAATCAGAAATGCACTTTCGAAGTGCAAATCAAGAATGGATATGTGTTATTGATGGTACGTTCGGAATAACTCGAGCCCAAACACAAGGCTAAGGTTCGTAAGGAAGTATCGCACTTGTGATATATATCACATATGCGATATATATTGCATATGCAATATATATCAGAAGTGCGATATATCGCATATGCGATATTTAACATTTACAAAACACATATGCGATATATATCGCAAGTGCGATATATCACATATGTGATATTGAAAACTTTAAAAAAAAAAAAACAAAGGCCGCAGGCCTCAAATATCATTTGCACAGTCAAGCATGAGCAGAACGAAAAACCACATGGGTGAAATAACGTAGAGGCAATTTTTGTTTTAGCTTTTGGAGGTCAAGTTCGAGGTGGATTGGCTCCAATGGTAGGTAAATTCTCTTATCCATTTCAGTTAGTCTTCAATTCTTTATTCTTTTCATAATTTCATAGTTTTTATAATTATTTAAAACAAATTTAATAAAAAAAATTCAATGAAATCAAACAATGATTAAGTAAAACAACTTGTATTTTTTTGTTTAAATCTTAACAAAAAACAGAAATGAACAAGACAATGTGGAAAACCCACCCTATAATAACCCAGAACCTAACAAAAAACCTAACCCAAACATGAACCCAAAACCAAACCCAGAGGGGGAACAAGATCGAATCTCACATATTATTGCACGTTTGGTGTCATTGAGGCGCCTTAGCTCATCTATTAGAGGGGGGGATCGTTTGAGAGAGTCTTTAGCTGATGCATTGGAAACAATAACAAACACAATTTCCAATGCCCAAGGATCTCTGTAGAACATTAGCTCGTACAGAGAATCTAGGAGGAAATACTACTCCGATCGATTGAGTTATAAAGACATCAAAGCCCTTAAAATTACAAAAGACCAATTATTTTCATTATTCCAGGACCCTAGCACCAGATTGGTTCCACCCACTAGTCGAGCACACATTTCCAAAGACCGGTGCATTGAACCAAATATAAAGGCCAATTTGATGGATCGTTGGTATATGGTCTTCAATGAAGACCCTTATGGGAATAGAGACATCCCATTTTATTTCCTTAGGAAGTTGTATGCAGAATTCATCCTAGGGAAACATGTTCACTACTTCGATATATTAGGCTTCTAGGGCGTTGGTCATGGGATGCCCCAAGATAGGGAATGGGCCAGGACAGATCCTAACCACGTGCCACGCCCTCCATGCACACCAAAACCCCCTCGGCTATATCCTCCTACAGGTCGTGTGATTGAAGATACATAGAAGGAATTATTTGACTTGGCAGATACATTGCTTCAGCATGGGACTGATGTCCAAGGCAATGTAGACCAAGGAGCTAGAACTTCTAAGGCCAACCCGTATAAAGATCACATAGGAGATGCAGAGCATTCAAAGTGTCGTGTTACTCCACACCCTTGCACATCATGTGGAGGCATATGTTATGAACCCGCTTCAGACTTCCGAGATTATGGATTACTTCGCTTTGTAAGTAAAACTCATTATTTTCATATTATATTTTGTTTCATATCAAAATTTTCAATTGTTTCACAATTTATTTCTATTTAATTATATAAAAAATTATGTGAACAAATATATAGTTGGTGTCCCATGGCACACCAGAGTCGCATAGTCAATTTATTTCTATCAATATTGCATATGGGTTTGGTTCTTCACCAATAGGGGTAAGAACTATACTTGTTAATTTGTCAACTTTATTTACATATTTATAGTATTGATTGTAACATTCAATAAATCCTAATTTTGATACAAATTTTTTTATGAAGGGTGATCAGGATGAGTACATTGAATCTCAGCCTATTCCCTCTCACACAAAGGTATATTCCCAAACATAGGTATTATTTTAAATATGCTTTTAATTATGTTTCGCTTTCTTTGGAGAAACCATTTTTCGTCTGTCATGTATATGTCTCATTTTCTTTGTATTATCTGGCATTGAAATATGTTACGTTATGTAGGGAACCATTGATCCATTGGTGCTTGAAGAGCACCAACACGAGGTTGTTGACGACCCACCTCTTCCCCCCCGCCAGGTACATGTATGTTTCACTTTTTTTGAAAACATCATTTTTCGTCCATGTAATATATATGTCTAAGATTCTTTTTATTATCTAAATTTAACATATGTTATTTTTTTTAGGATTCTGTTGAGGCAATGGTGCTTGAAGAGCACTAGATTGATGACCCACCTATCACAAGCCAGCAGATACGTTTATGTTTTTCTTTCTTTGAAAACATCATTTTTCGTCCCTATAGTATATATGTCTAAGATTCTTTTTATTATCTGAATTTGACATATGTTATTTTATGTAGGATTCTATTGAGGCACCAGTGCTTGAAGAGCACCAGGTTGATGACCCACCTATCACAAGCCAGCAGGTACGTTTATGTATCACTTTCTTTTAATTGTGATTTTAATGATTCAACATGTACTTTTTTAATTTTTTGACATTGTCTAATTGTATCTTTATCCTTTTGGACGTAGGAACATGATTTTGATGAATATGTACAAAAAGTGAGCTTATTCACTAGTACAAGTAGAAGTCCTTTTTTCTCATACCTACTTAATCGATCCACTGGTTACAAACCTCCTCTGACAAGGCAGCAGGTAAGTTTATGTATCGCTTTCATTGTACATTTATGTATGGCTTTCCCTGATTTGGTGCTTTCTCTTTGTAAATTTTTGTAGGTTTATGTATCGCTTTGAAATATGTTACTTTATGGAGGAACCTATTGAGATAGTGGTGCTTGAAGAGCACCAAAGCGAGGTTGTTTTCAACCCACCTCTTCCCCCCAGCCAAGTACATGTATGTTTCGCTTTCTTTGGTAACATCATTTTCTGTCCATGTACTATATATGTCTCTAATTCTCTATTTTATCTGAAATTGAAATATATGTTACTTTATGCAAGCCCCTAGTGAGGCATCGATGCATGAATAGCACCAAATTGGTCACCCACCTTTGACGAGCTAGCAGGTATGTTTATGTATCACTTTCTTTGTACATTTGTGTATCGCTTTCTCTGATTTGGTGCTTGAAGAGACCCAAATTGGTGACCCACCTCTTCCCCCCAAGATACATGTATATTTGTTGACATTGGCATATATATATTTTTTATGCATCTTGATAGTGAGCAAGTGGTGCTTGAAGAGCACCCAATCAAGGTCGCTGTTAGTGAGGCACCATGACCCACCATTACTTACTCATGTACAGTAAGTAAAAATTTTATTTTGGTTTTGGAATTTGAACAAATGTACATAGAATTTTTAAAGGTTGGTAAATTAACTTACAAAATTTGGTTTTTCTGCAGTCTCCACTGATGCAACCTATCCCTCTTGTTCAGCGATGGGGATCACCAGAGAGCAATCAGAAAAGAAAGCTAGACTTCTCTGAAGAGATTGGCAGTGGCAGCGAAAGGGGGCATAACTAGAATAAATGTATAGGGGGGATACATAGATGTAACTTTTTGTTCATATAAACACAAATGTACTTTTTGATCCACTATTTTGTATTATAGCCACGTGGCATGACAATTTTTGTAACATTATTTCTATACATATATAATATAAAGCAAGGTTCAAATTTATACATATATTGTTGACTTGATCTTGGAACATGATATATGTGGTTCACCTATGTGATATAATGATATGTGTGGTTCACATGTGTGCTAACTTATGAATTTCCAATACTTAAAGGAAGAATTTATGACTCATCAACTTTTTAATGTTATGGCTATCCTCAACTTTTTACAACTCACGGTGATCATGTGTTTCTAGTTCCCTCTCTTCACTTGCAAATTGCTCACTAAACCCTAGTTCCATCTCATACCTTGTAAACCCTAGTTGGTGCATGAAAATTGGTTTTCATGAAAGCCTAGTTGTGCATGAAAGTATTGGTGATCACGTGTTTCTAGTTCCCTCTCCTAACTTGCAAATTGCTCACTAAACCCTAGTTCCATCTCATACCTTGTCAACCCTAGTTGGTGCATGAAAATTGGTGTTCATGAAAGCCTAGTTGGTGCATGTAAGTAATGGTGATCATGTGTTTCTAGTTCCCTCTCCTAACTTGCAAATTGCTCACTAAACCCTAGTTCCATCTCATACCTTGTCAACCCTAGTTCGTGCATGCAAATTGGTGTTCATGAAAGCCTAGTTGGTGCATGCAAGTATTGGTGATCATGTGTTTCTAGTTCCCTCTCCTAACTTGCAAATTGCTCACTAAACCCTAGTTCCATCTCATACCTTGTCAACCCTAGTTGGTGCATGCAAATTGGTGTTCATGAAAGCCTAGTTGCAATTATTGGTGATCATGTAAGCCTAGTTGGTTTCCGATTTATACATGGAAATGTAATTAAATGTATATTAAACTAAAAACATCAAGAAATGTAATTTTCAACAACTCGAAAGATTGTTATTTTCCGAATTCTATTTGGTGGTGTCTAAAGACACCATTCTTAGCACCTCCAATGTTCCCTAGATGGTGTTTGTATCCTAGGCACATGAAAGCCTAGATGTTAGTAACATCATAAGAAAGAAAAGAGAACCCAATGAAAATGTGCAAATATGATTTATAGATAACTCACCCAAGGTTGTACGATCGTGTTTATAGTGTCTAGTATCCTCTAAATAATATTATGTTTGTGAATGGTATCTGTCAATCACAGGTTTATTACATTGGGAATAAAGTAAGGCTAAATAATTGAAATTGTGTGTAAGAATTGACTTTAAAGGTTAAATAATGCACTTGACAATGCACTCATACAAGTAGGCCATCCGGATCATCTCTGGTGCCGATGGTGTCCATCAATATTTCGTGTTGTATATGAGGTAGTAAGTATCGTACATGTGACCTATTTTTGTGACCAAGCGTACACAACTTAATGTTTATAACAAATACTAGGTTGGTGAAGTGGTATACAATAGCTCTTGGTCTATAATCTTGATATACATACCCACCCTTCCTTTTCTGTTGTGCTGCAAGTGTCAAATATTCCCCTTTTATAACCATCAAGCTGGTTGGGAATTCAATATTTTCATCATCTGTAAAAGGTTCGAGAATGGTTTGTTTCCCCTCTAAGGAACATGCCAACCAATAGTCAGAACCCCATTCATTATTTTTTGGAGAAACCATTGCATATATTTGACCTGTGAAAGGAAATAGGTCGAGTTAACAATACATTCTGTAAATAAGGTCTTGCATTTCTAATTTCTACAAAAATTAAATTCTACATAGGTCAAGTAAACAATACATAAATGCATTTTCTTATTTATGTACTACTCATGTACCTGCTTGTATGAGATCCGATATGTGATAATGGTCTGTAGAAATATGTGTCTGATCATCTTCCAAATGGTCTATTTCATTAACCCCATTGAAATTGGTGCCAAGTGTCACTCGATCCCATGTATCAATGGTATTCGTATCCTCACAATCATCGCAGTCACCGATGCTACAAGAACTACAAAAGCAAGCCTTCAATCTTGTCCAAATTTGTAGGGTCGAGTTGTCTGAGCTTCTAATTGAATGAAATTGTCATGTTACATGCACTGTGTTCACCTGATGTGTTTGCGATCGGTCCAAATTTGTCACCTCCCAGAATATTCTTCGCACTAAGTGTTTCGGTGTTGCTTGTTCTCCCATGACAAATGCACACCATTCAACTATAGATGCAGCGTCTCGAAGGCAAGCACCTGTAAACTTCATCTCTTCCCTTCGAAGGGAAGTTTTAATGCATGCACCAGCACCATCATGGTATCCTTTTCCATGATCAGTTTCAAAGTAGTTTCATACACGTGGCACCTTGTATTTTATGTGCAGCAAACACAACCATTCAAATAGACGTGCATTGTTGAACTGTCCAGCATAACCATCTAACCAAATGAAATGACGATAAAATGGTATATCCATAGCTATCACATGATCATAGAATAATTTAAAGCAATGTTGCATGTAATGGATGTCATGGTTCTAGTCATCATTTATGTAGAGGTGACTTTGTTTTAGTATCATAAGTTTCTCTTCATTGCTATCTTGCCTATGTCAATACGTGATATGCACCATTATGCTCACCTGCTTTGAGTGATAGTATTGACTTTGAATTTCATTTTGTGGTTGTAGGGTGTAATTTTCCACAAATTCAACCACTGATAGTATTGTTCCGAGAAGGAAGGTGTCTCGACATATTTTGAATTGCTCATCTTGCCACCGTGCCGTATTGACATGTTGAATGTACTATTGGATCTTTCCACGAAACTCTAGAATAAAATCACATACTCTTACCTATTACATGAATATTAATATGTCAATAAACCACATAAAAAAATGTGTACATGAATATTAATGTCAATATTCAACAATTTACCTATGAAATCACCAATTTTATCTTCCTTCTTTGTTTCCCATCATGTAGCTGATATGCCTCATACTGATAGTTCTGCTTCCTCACAATTGCATTTCCGAATGCTTGATCTTCACTTTCATGGATACAATCAGACCATAATGATAGCCCACCACAATTGTTGTAAGAACCATCTACACATTGTTTTAAGTAATGTGTCTGCCCATCTTGCCTCAGACACATTATGCTATGGATGAAATCTCTTGATGACATTGGCGGTACTGTACTTGAGCATTCCTGCACATGGTTAGGATGCAAAAAATGACGTATATGTGGAAATGTATAGTAATATAGGTCAAACTCTATGTGGTATCTACAACAACAAGTGTTCCGGATGGTATGTGGTATCTACAATGAGGGTGATGATGATGATGATGATGATGACTAGGATGATGATGACGAGGATGAGGGTGATGATGAGGAGGAGGAGGAGGAGGATGAAGATTATGATGATTATGATGATGATGAGGAGGAGGATGAGGATGACAATGAAGATGATGATGAACAATGATGGTGATGATGAGGAGGAGGATGACTATGATGATGAGGATGAGGATGAGGGTGATGATGATGATGATGTTAATGATGATGACCATGATGAAGATGATGAGGATGAGGGTGATGATGATGATGAGGATGAGGATGAGGATGATGATGATGATGATGATAATGATGAGGGTGATGATGATGACGATGACAACGATGATGATGACCATGATGATGATGATGAGGATGAGGGTGATGAGGAGGAGGAGGAGGATGAGAGTGATGATGATGAACAATGATGATGATGATTAGGAGGAGGATGACTATGATGAGGATGATGAGGATGAGGATGGTGGTGTTGATGGGGATGAGGGTGATGATGAACAATAATGGTGATGATGAGGAGGTGACTATGATGATGATGATGAGGATGAGGGTGATGATGATGACGATGATGATGTTGATGATGACCATGATGATAATGATGAGGATGAGGGTGGTGATGATGATGAGGATGATGAGGATGAGGATGATGATGATGAGGATGATGAGGATGATGATGATGATGATGATGAGGATGGTGATGATGATGAGGATGATGGTGATGATGAAGATGATGATGAACAATGATGGTGATGATGAGGAGGATGATGACAATGATGATGATGATGAGGATGAGGGTGATGATGATGATGATGATGACCATGATGATGATGATGAGGATGAGGGTGATGATGACGAGGATGATAATGATGATGATGATGAGGATGAGGATGAGGATGGTGATGATCATGAAGATGAGGGTGACGATGAAGATGATGATGAACATTGATGGTGATGATGAGGAGGATGATGACTATGATGACGATGATGAGGATCAGGGTGATGATGATGATGATGATGAGGATGAGGATGAGGATGAGGGTGGTGATGATGATGATGATGACCATGATGATGATTATGAGGATGAGGGTGATGAGGAGGAGGAGGAGGAGGAGGATGATGATGAGGGTGGTGATGATGATGACAATGATGACTATGATGATGATGATGACGATGAGGGTGATTATGATGATGATAACGACAATAATGATGATGATGAGGATGAGGGTGGTGATGATGAGGATGATGATGAGGATGATGATGGTGATGATGAGGATGGTGACGATGAGGATGATGATGGTGATGATGAGGTTGACAATAATGATGATGAGGATGAGGATGAGGATAATGACGATGATGATGATGAGGAGGAGGATGATGGTGATGATGATGACGATGATTATGAACAATGATGGTGATGATGATGAGGATGAGGATGATGATAATGATGATGATGATGAGGATGAGGATGATGATGATGATGATGATGATGATGATGACCATGATGATGATGATGAGGATGAGGTTGATGATGAGGAGTAGGAGGATGAGAGTGATGATGATGAACAATGATGGTGATGATGAGGAGGATGATGACTATGATGATGAGGAGGAGGATTAGGGTGATGACGATGATGATGATGATGAGGGTGATGATGATGATGATAATGAAGATGAGGATGAGGATGAGGATGATGATGATGATGATGAGGGTGATGATGATAATTATAACCATGATGATGATGAGGAGGAGGAGGGCGATGATGATGATGATGAGGATGAGGATGAGGATGATGATGAGGATGAGGGTGACAATGAAGATGATGATGGACATTGATGGTGATGATGAGGAGGATGATGACTATGATGATGATGATGAGGATGAGGGTGATGATGATGATGATGATGATGATAATGAGGATGAGGATGATGATGATGATGATGATGATGACCATGATGATGATGATGATGATGAGGATGAGGGTGATTATGATGATGATGAGGATGGTGTTGATGATGAGGATGAGGGTGACGATGAAGATGATGATGAAGAATTATGGTGATGATGAGGAGGATGATGACTATGATGATGAGAATGAGGGTGATGATGATGATGATGATGATGATGATGACCATGATGAAGATGGTGAGGATGAGGGTGATGAGGAGGAGGAGGAGGAGGAGGAGGAGGAGGATGAGGATGAGGATGATGAGGATGAGGATGAGGATGGTGATGATGATGCCGATGATGATGATGAGGATAATTATGGTGATGGTGATGATGACGACGATGATGAGGAACAATGATGATAAGGAGGAGGAGGAGGAAGAGGATGACTATGATGATGATGACGAGGATGAGGGTAATTATGATGATGATGATGACAATGATGATGATGATGATGATGAGGGTGGTGATGATGATGATGATGATGAGGTTGACGATGAGAATGATGAGGATGAGGATGAGGATGATGATTGTGATGATGATGATGATGATGATGAGGATGGTGATGATGATGATAATGATGACGATGGTAATGATGAGGATGATGATGGTGATGATGGTGATGATGATGATGATGATGATGATGATGACGACGACGATGATGAACAGTGATGATGATGATGATGATGGAGGATGATGTCGATGATGATGATAATGATGATGATGATGATTATGAACAATGATGGTGATGATGAGGAGGATGAGGATGATGACTATGATGATGATGAGGATGACGATTAAAAGAACACGATAACTATAACAATGTTTATTAAAGTCATCTATCTCCTATCGATGAATCATCAATAGCGGTTTGCAGTGAGAGCATACATTGATCCATCGGTACTCATTCTGGATTTTTTACATCCAAAAGAGCTACAAAATAAGCATTCTCATGACTTTATAACATTGTTTGAGCACTGACATAAATAAATCTTTAATCTCTCTGTTAATTTTGCAAATTTTCTCTTGAAGTGGAATAGATCGAAAGACGGGAGGAATTATGGTTTTCTTGGATGCACAACCCATGGCTTTGTTCACCGCTTTATTTTATTGGATGCATAGCCCATGGCTTCGTTCACCGCCCTATTTTATTGGATGCACATCCCATGGCTTCGTTCACTGCCCTATTTTCTTGGACGCATAGCCCATGGCTTCATTCACTGCCATATTTTCTTCGACGCATAGCCCATGGCTTCGTTCACCATTAAAAAGATGAATTATTTGTGTCGATCATAGTGTTGTCTAAATGGTACTATAATGGGATAAGGATGCCATTACTCTTTTTTACTCTCGTACCAAATTAATTAAGAAAAATTGCATATGCGTTATAGCTTTATCATATTGCATATGCGTTATAGATTTATCACATTGCATATGCAATATGAATAAGATATAACACATATTCATTATAGCTTATTCATATCACATATGTGATATGAATAAGCATAATGCATATGCGTTATTTTAAAATTAAAATAATTGGTAGAAATAAGGTTTGGCATTAGGTTCAGAAATAGCTTCAGACTACCGAACATATTGGCTAGGACAAATAAACTAGGTCTTTTAGAACTCTATCAATGTGTTCAGTTTAGATGGCGTGTTTTGCTATGACATACATAATATTTTTTATGAAAATATAGGATATTGTAGAGTATGATCTTACGATTCTAAATATGTAATTTTTTCCTTCAAAACTATGTTTTATTTATTTATAATTATTTTTCTAAATGACACACGTCAATTTTCGAAAATACATACATCTATTGTTTGTTATATAAATTTTGATTTCCATCACCATTTCCCTATAAAACTATATGGTGCACTAGACGAGATCAAGCTCTACGATCTTATATTTAGAAATCAAGGATTTCATTAATTTTTTCCCCTAAAGTGTTGCACCCGCGCTGAAAATTTGAAAACCCACTTTCACGGAAACTAATTTTACAATCATATACACACATTTTATTTGCATAAATGCTATATATTATGAAATCTCATTCAATTTCCTATCTTTTCTCTTTTTACTTCATCTTTAAATAAGTTAGGGAAGTACCCCTAATTGTCAGCTAAAGTGAGAGTTTTCCATTTGTTCTAGTACTGTGTGGCATATAAAGTGTCTTTAAAGGAGTCCATGATTGTGCATCATCCCTCAACCTCTACATAGATTCAAATTCATCCACAGACTCCAACAATTTATTTTCTTTACACAAGCCATGAGCAAGCTTGAACATTTTAACCAACATACAGATGATACAAGAGACACTTGATTGAGCCTTCAGCTTGATAAATGATGAATCAACCTTTATTTGAGGGAGAACAAGAGCTCTTACCAATACTGAGTTGAACATACAAAATGAACTTACTTCTGTTCTTTCTACGTAGTAGGAAGAGGGCGCTGGAGTAAGACTCAACAACAAGATTTCCAAACCAAAATACAAACAATTTCAACATACAATCACAGGACTCATTCATGAAGTGAGCATGGAACTAACAAACAGAAATTAGGAACACTCACCTCTGATACCAATTGAGGGAAAGGCATGAGAGTGCCTCTCTTTCCTTCAGCAGCACTAAAAACTTCATATATAGCTCAAAATAAAACTTACAACAATGTACATCTTTTCTGTAACTCACTAACAGAGCACACAAAATCAACACAACACCTACAAGATTGTTATAGCTTGGATGCTACTGCTAACAGTACTTCCAACATGGTGTTGCATCTAGCTGTTACAACTAGCACCATTTTATACACTTATTTTAGCTAGCTCTGAAGTCAGCTCACTCATAGCTCTGTTATAGCTGACCTTTTAACAAATTTTAGATGACCCCTGCATCCATAAACTCAACACAAATATTATACTGAATTAATAAAAAACATTCCCACAAATAAAATCCAGCTGCTCAAGAAGTACAACTGAGTTTTCTAAGAGAGTAAACACAAAAAATAACACAATAAATTTCAGATTTCAACTCTCTGTATTAATCTACATATTTGTCCAAACATGATTACAAGCTTAGGTATTTATAACATTTTTGGCTAAGTCGATCATTCCTTGTTGCTTGTCCCTTCACTATACAAAAACATAATTCTTTGCAATATTACAGTATGAGAGAGTGTAAAACTGTGATGCCTCTTGAGAACATAGATCTGCTTTGCTGGCATAATCAAAATAGCTTTTCATAATTTATAAATGTAATCTCCGTCAGAATTTAATTAAGTCTCTATCGTTTCATAAGCTGCAACATGAACGATGAATGCCCCTTCAATAATCTCATTGACCCAGTAGTTATTTGATGAGCTGTGACAGAGGCTGTAAATCAGTGTCATGTGTTGCCCCTTTGAAATCTTGACAGAATGGCAAAATCAAAACTGTGTGGCACTGGTTGGCTCTTCTGAGTTGTGGCGGCCACAATCTGGGTGGTGATGCCTTTTTACACTTCGAGTTAAGTATCTAAATAGTGTTGCCTCTTTGAATTGGTTTGGGCTATGGAGTAATTAATCATTGCCAACAATTGCTAGAGTAGTTAGCAGTTTTCGAGGTAGATTTGATTTTCTTTAAAAACCAGCTTAGATCCAGCTTTACCCGGCTCTATCATGTGCCGAGAGGGATCAAATATTTCGAGGTGCAAACCCTGCTTCAACAATTGCACTCCAAAAAAGGGTTAAATTAAACAATTGCACTTCAACAATAGAAAGTTAAATTATACGCATTCGCATACCTGAGACAAATATGTAATTGCTCTCAGCCTTATTCTGAAGCTCGAGCTTGTACGTATTGTTTTGAAGTGTGTATAGGTGTTTTGATTTACTTACAAATATATATATATATATATATACACACCTAAGATTATTAATTATTAAGCCAACTTGTATATATATGTGACACGTGTCATCTCCACTTTGAGCACGAAATTACACTTCTACCTCATACCGGGCTGTAGAATGCGCCTCTCGCCGCAATAAATGGATTTGATACATCCATGTGGATCTTGATCAAATTGGTTTTTCTAAGAATCGATCCAGGATTGAATAACATCACAATTAGGATTGATTTAATATCAATTGAATATAGAAGTTTTGAACTATGTTCATCTATTCTCCTGTTCCCAGTTTTGTATATTCATGACTTTTGAGTTATTGAGTGGCTATTGAATGAACAACATGCGATGTTGAAGTTGTTTAATCCATAGAATGAATTACTGAAAACTTTTGGTGTTGAACTAATCAGAAATTTGTTCTAAATTCCAAATTATACAAGGTTGGTTCAGGGTCGAAAGGGAAAATCACTTTTGATTACATGTTAGGCGGTAGGGGAATTATAGCGATTTCAAAGAACAAGTAAAAATACTAGGTTATGATACTCGAAATTTGATGGTCAAATTCGAAGTTAAGTATACGATTGTAGAATTACTTCATCGCGCTTTCTTTATTCTGGGTACTATCTTGTGTATTGGAATCAAGTAGTGATCTTGTATACAATTTCTCATTGAAAAAAGAGGTTCAACTCCATTTCTTAAATTCTATAATAAAAATCCAATTTAGGGTTCACATTTAGTAATCAAATGACCAACGCTTAAGAATCTTGAAGAAGCCACACGTTTCTTAAACTAAAATTCTTTTTTCACTCAATGTTCTATTTTCATATCTTAGCATTAGTAAAGTGCAAAATCTGTCAACTAATAGAAAAACATTTATTGTTGAAATTTTGTTGTTCGATAGGTAACTAGGAATCAAGCTCTTATTCGGTATGAAAGCATATGAGAAGGTATTGACGTGGGAAATTGAAATCATGTATGTTCTTGATAATTAGTGGGATCATAGAAAAGACAAATAAATATGGAAATATTTTAGTACTCTGGGATCAAGTAGTTAATGCAGAGTAAAGGGATTAACACATTTTTAAACAAAGAACATAATTCTATCTCTAGTTCATAGGATTGAGGTCTATCTCTAGTTCATAGGATAGAGGTGTAGGTTTGGGGAATCTACTTCTTGCTGCTCCAGTTGTTGTTTCCATTTATCAATATTCTATTGAAAGGATTGAGGTGTAAGGGGACCAAGTTCTATCCTGCTACCATCTGGCTTTACCACTAAAGCCACGTAGAAGGAAATATCCATTCAATCTTCAAAACTATGTCGTTGCATATCTGAATTCTTTTTCAAAGAGTTCGTATCATCTATTTGAGCATGGCTTGTTCACCATATTCATTAATATCTTGGATTCTGATGTATGGATATAAGGAATCCTGTTATGGTATGACTGGATTCATAATTAAACACCACAAGACGATCCATATGGATTCCAACACTGCCACCATACCCTAAATCCCAAGAAACATGACACAAAACAATCAAATTGTTCAAAACTTAAATAATAATAAGTAAATGTAATAATAAAGAAGCCATTAGGATCTCTCACAACCACTTTGAGAAGGATCTAAGGATAAAATTGATGCACTGAAGAGGAATACTCTGTCCTTGATACACTCAGTCTTCTGACTTTGAAATTATTCTACGTTTGATACCAAGTAAATCATGCACTTTCAGGAAGAAAGCATTAATTTTCTTATACCAAACTCTATCAGATACACTAATTTTCTTATATCAAACTCTATCAGATACACTAGTGGATGGAAGAAAAGTAAGTCATAACAAAAAATGTGTATCAATTTGCCCATATTTGGTAGAAGATATATCCAGAAATCATGCATAATAAGAATTATAACAAATGAAATCTCCATACATGTGATATTTTTTAAAATGAATAAAAAACTTTTTCCGATTCATATATAATTTATATTGTTTGAATAAATCAATCAAACAATTAATTTCTCCTTGAAATCATGCCAGCATATGTCAATATATATATAATTTCCCTTCATTGATTAATCTTAAGATCGCTCCTTATATGTTCATCATTATACATCAAACATCCTTCAAAAATCAATTACATAGTATATTGATTCACATTAGTTAATGTTTGCTTTTTTTTTGCTTATTATAATTCAAACATATACACATATTTTCCATGCTAACTAAAGGAATCAGTTTATTTTGTAAGATAGTGTCCAGAAAAATGTCAGTTTTATTTATATGTAAGATCGGGTGTTTTTGGCAATGATAGTTTTCCTCTTTTTTTACAATGATAGTTTTCCTCCTTGGAATCATTGTGCATGGCAATATTGACAATTATAATTAAAAGGGATGGAATAAAAGTTATTTAATTTTAAAATTTTCATATACATCATAAAACCTAAAATTAATTTATTGCACCAAGAGAAGTTAGATACTCTGCACCAGGTTAGTCACTAGATGCAAGCCAACATAAATAAACAAAAATTTTAAAAATTTTAAAAAATGAAAAATATAAATTATATAACTTAAATAAAAAATAATAAATTAGCATAAATCCATTTTAAACCCAAATCTATATGTACAAAAAAAATCAAAATAATATAAAAATATACCCAAAATTTTGAAAAAAAAAAATCTCTATATTATATACCATCTCAATAACAATTAATATAAAAACAAATAAAGTCTACAAAACCAGTTGTTTAAATAAACTTCCAAAATAACACTCAAATACAATATAATCATAATTATTACCAAATGATCTGTACAATAGTCGTTCCATATCGAGAAATCAATCAAAGCGTTTACCCTCCCACAAAAATATGACGACAAAGAGGAGAAATGCCCTTGCGTTACAGTCTTAGTGATCGCTGCTGTTCAAAAATTCCGGTGGGATTTTCTTGGGCAGCAAATTGAAAAGTTCCTCTGTCTTCTCACACGAGAGAGATGATCGTAATTACCTCATGGGCATCATTTTCACGCGCCTATGTAATTCGTCTTCCTCATCGTCGCTGAATTGCTCGTAATCCTCCCACGAAAGAGTTTGCCACGGGAAAAATCTTCACCGGTTTCTGGGACTGGTGGAGCTAATGAGCGTCTATTTCACGATCACCCCTGATCTGTATTTCGTCTTCGTCATCGTTGCTGAAATCGATCGTCATTCTCACACAAAAGAGATCGTAATCACCTTCAATCTCTTTCCAGTGAGAATTGCGAGCGATTCGCTCGTAATTCTCACACGAAAGAGATCGTAATTACCCTCGGCGATTCGACAAAGACGAATCACAGGAATCAAAACTTGGGATTCAGCAACGATGATCTCTTTCGTGTGAGAATTACGAGTGATTCAGCAACGATAACGAAGACTTTCGCCTATATTCCGACCAAAGGTTGCCTGTGCTGCCGCATTAATACTTCCCCTTTTCGCAGTGCATTTGTTTATATACAGATATTGACTGTGGCTTCATTGATATTCTTAGATCCTTAGATCCCTCCTTCCTGTCCATAAATAGAATCTTCTTGGAATTCTCACACAAAAGAGATCGTAATCACCTTCAATCTCTTTCCAGTGAGAATTGCGAGCGATTCGCTCGTAATTCTCACACGAAAGAGATCGTAATTACCCTCGGCGATTCGACAAAGACGAATCACAGGAATCAAAACTTGGGATTCAGCAACGATGATCTCTTTCGTGTGAGAATTACGAGTGATTCAGCAACGATAACGAAGACTTTCGCCTATATTCCGACGAAAGGTTGCCTGTGCTGCCGCATTAATACTTCCCCTTTTCGCAGTGCATTTGTTTATATACAGATATTGACTGTGGCTTCATTGATATTCTTAGATCCTTAGATCCCTCCTTCCTGTCCATAAATAGAATCTTCTTGGATTCTTCTATGAAAATTCTGCTTGGGTACACCTAGTAATTTGTTCCAATATTTAATGTTTGCGGGGAAGGTTGCCGGAAGATGCATGGCAAAAGTTTTAGTTTCTTCCTTCCAGAATTCAGATCCTTCAAGCCGTTCGGCGATTCGTTTCCTTGGAAAATTGTTTTCTCATTTTTAGCCATTCCTCTAAGATGCACCGTAAGATTAAGGCGAACAATATTCTACATGTAATGTGGTATTTAATGCGATGGCTGTCATACTGTAGGTAGGTCTTGTACTGGGGACCATTGGATCTTAAAAAAAGCTTAATCTCAATAAAAAAAGGATTACAAAGATATATTTTGCGTGCAGAGCTAGCTCCACCTCAATCGCACGGTCAACCTTCGTAGAAAAAATCTTGCCCTTCCAGAATTCTGATCCTTCAAGCCGTTCGGCGAGTTGTTTCGTTGGAAAGTTTGTTTTTTAAATTTTAGCTGTCCGTCGAAGATGCACCGGAAATTCAGGCGGGATTTAATTGTAACGATAACGTGGGTGCATCTTGCTTGCCAAGAGCGCTAGCTCCACCTCAGTCGCATCTTCGTCCACATAAAACCGACAAGAAAAAACGTTATTAACTAACAACTAAGATCCAACCGTATTAATTAACTGCCACCTTATAAATGCGTAGAAACAGATAAAGTCAATTTTGAAAATGACAAACATCATTTTTAAATGTTTATACAATTTATTAAAATAATAATAACATAGAAACTGATCAAGTCAATCATAAAGATGATAAACATAATTTCGTAACGTTTTTAAAAATTATTAAAATTAAAAAACTTATCATTGACAATATAATAAAAATAAAACATCACGTATATGTGGTTATTTATATTCAAAAATATTTTCGTAATGATTATAAAAATTATTAAATAAAAAAACTTATCATTGTAATACTAGAATTAAAAGACATCATGTGAAAAGCCATTATTATTTATTTATATATATATAAGAGAGTATAACTCTCTCTCTATATATATTTTTTTCCAAAAAAAAAAAGTAAATTTCTTTACATTCCTTATATGGATAATAATATCCATTATCCTCAAAAGTATTACAAAGAACTGAACAAAATATTTGCATCCGATCATATAATCAAAAAAACCAAATCTGAAAAGTATGCTTAGGGCACCTTCGAGATCAAAAAAATACATATAATGGTAAAAATATCACCCTCATATCTTCTATAAGTTTTCATAAAAACTTCGTTGAGAAAAAATATTTCTTAAGAACTATCATACTAAGAAGAGCATAACATATCATCTAATCATCAATCATCAAAGATCTGTCCATCAAAACCTGAAAATATCAAAACATAGATCAGAAAATCTGATAAGTTTCATAAGAGGAATCATCTCTAACTTATTTAATGTGCCAGTAACCCTCGTTGATCCTCACTCTGTCCTTAGCTAAAGAATCAGCTAAACTATTCCTTTCACGATATATATGTTGTAGCTGCACCAACTCAAAATAGTCAGAAAGTCTATGGACTTCCTGTAGAATTAAAGATAATTCTAAATTGTGCAATCTGAATTTACCCTTGGCCCAGTTAATAGCTAACTGAGAGTCGCTCCATCTTTTGCATAGTAAAGAGCTCTACTCAAGCCTTTAGCTATAATCAGCAAAAGTAAAGGTGCCAAAGGAAAACCCTGCCTTAACCCCCTTCCAGCTTTAAAAAAAGTTGAGGCAGCTCCATTAATAAGGACAACAAAAAAACATAAGTTACACTCCTCATAACCCAAGAGATGAATAAACCAGAGAAGCCCATTTTAGATAAAACAACCCTCAAATAGCTCCAACTAACTCTATCATAAGGTTTTGACAAGTCAATTTTAAGAGCCACATATTTTAACCGTTTAACATGAAAAGTATGTAAACCCTCCTGTATGACTCCTACTGCATCATGTATCTGTCTACCATGTAGGAATCCCAACTGTTCATAGGAAATATAATGACCCAACACTTTCCTAATACGTAAGGAAATGATATTCCCAATTATTTTATAGTAGAAATTACATAAAGCAATAGGCCTGAAGTCCTCAAAACAGGAGGGAAGATCGACCCTGGGGATCAATACAAGGAAGGTGGAATTAAAGACAGCAAGTATTTTGCCTAGTTTTCTGGAATCCTCAATCACACGAAGTAAATCCAGACCCAAAACATCAAAGATTGTCGGATAAAACTCTACAGGAAGTCCTTCTGGGCCAGGACTCTTATCATTCTTACTCAATGTAAGAATGGACTTGATTTCCTGCAGAGTTATAGGCTTGATAAGTTCCTCATTCTCTTCCACTGATATGTCTGTAGGAAAGTACCCAACACTTTTGACAAATTCAGGAAGATGGAGATTTCTCTCCTCCTGTAATAAAGTCTCAAAATGTTTGACCCCAGCCTCTAAAATATCCTCAAAACCTTCCACAATAATACCATCATCATCAGCTATTTTCCATATAGAATTAATAAATTTCCTGTTATCAGCAAACTTATGAAAAAAAGGAGTGTTTTCATCTCCACAAAGAAGCCACAAAGACAGACTCTTCAGATGAGCCACCTTTTCACGATCAAGTAAAATTTTCCTTTTACTATATTCCAGGTCAACCAGGGAAGTTTTATCAGCCTCCGATGCAAAACCATGACCCAACTTATGAAGATGATCCAAAGAAATTCAATGTCCACAAGATCCTTATCCTCCTATAATTTCTTCGCGACTAACCAGGAAATAGAAGCCTCTTTAATTTTCTTGAGATTTGTGGCAAAATGTGCAGTAGGTGATATGTCAAGGTTATCATAATAACCAATCCATCTAGTATTTAAAAGAGAAACAAAATCTTCATCTTCTAGCCAAGTAGCATGTAAATTTAAAAGGGTTGCGTGGTCTAGCACCTTTAGTCATGACTTGCATAAAGACAGGATTTGATTCGAATCCCCACCACTTCCAATCCATTGTCTAAGATGCAGATTATAGTCTAGAAAGTATGAAGATAGAAGGATCCTATCTAGCCTCTTACAGATGTTCTCACCCCCAACTTTCTGATTGTTCCACGTAGGAAGGAGTCTTGTTGGAGCAATATCCACTAAAGATGGAACTTCCATCTACCTGATCAAGAAATCAGATAGATCATCAGCTCTATAATTGTCCCCCCAAATCTCAGATAATCCAACAGAAATGTTCAGATCACCCCCTAAAATCAAATTAGAACTTGACAAGCCCTACATTTTGAACAAATTAATATAAAATAGTTCCCTGTCAGCATAAGGACCATACAGATTAATGAAGACATTAGGCATATTAAGCTCACCAGAATGTAGCGTAGCGTATATACCTGATCCAAAATCCCAAGCATTGACCAAAAGAAAAAAACACAACCTCCATCCAAGAATTAAACCCCCAGATTTTCCTTCAGCATCCACTGAAAGAAATTTCCATCCATAAAAGAAGGACTCCATCTCAGAAACTAACTGCTTACCCCCACCCATAGTTTCTTGTAAATACACAACATCAACTGAATGTTCCACAATCAGTCTGCGGACCACTAGTTTTTTGGGAAAACTAGTCAACCCTCTGCAATTAAGGGTCATAGTGATCATAATCAAACACCCATAGGGGTATGCATGGCTCTAAGTGCCCCAGATATAGTCAAGACATCGGTATTCAACACCTGTTGTTCCCCTCTAGGATCAATACGGGGAATAAAATTACCTCAAGAAGCCCCAGCAAAACCCCTATCGGACGGTTTAGCCTTAGCACAAGATATTAAGAAGTAGCCTTCGAAATTTTTAGAACTCTTAACAGGGGACACAAATCCAAGATTCCCCAAAGGTTCCCCAAATCTTCTTGAATCACCCAGAAACCCTTGTCCAGAGATAAAAAGACTATTAGTACAAAAACTAGGGTTATCAAAACCTGAAAGACTGAGAGGTTTCAAAGAGTCCAAAGTATGAGCATCATCCATTCCCAATTTAGCACCCAAAATATCACCCACCAAAAACTCTTCTGGGACAGGGAACAGGTAAATTATCAAGCAAAGTCTGCCCAATCAGAAGAGGGTTTGGTTCATCAACAAGTTTACAATGATAAAAAGAACAATCGCAAGTAAAATGACCAAGGTCATAACACCATCAACATCGTGTAGGAGGAAGGTGAGTATAAAAAATTAAACAAGGTTTATCAGAGCTAGATAAGAGAGGTTTCAAAGCATCCGTAGACTGAGGAACAACCGAAGCCACATCACCACCCAACAGCTCACCCCCCAGCCTCTCGTCTGAAACAGAGATAACCAATACAGAAACATCAAGAGGGTTCTCGGCCTTCCATGAATAATTTGGAAGAGGATCATCAGTAGGTTTCCCAGCTTTTATAAAAGGTAAAGAGAAATCATGAAATAAATGACCATAGACATTGCAGGGGTTATAGCGGAAGGGTATGCCCAGGTAGTCTAAAGCTTGGGAAAATTCAAGACCTCTCTTCTTAATCAAAATGTCCTCAGCTAAACCATTTCTAAGGTCTAATAACACCAACACTATTCCCAAACAACATACACCAGTATTAAGAAAGGAAAGATCAGCCTCCAAGAATGTACCTAGTGTATTGCCTATCAATTTGAAGAACTCAGCAGACCAAAACTCAAAGGGAAAGTTTGGAAACTTTACCCAAATGGGAAGTAAATCATGCCTTTCCACTTGTGGGTGGAAAAGACGTGTCCACATCTTCAGCAGTAGACCCAAATGATGCCACCTCTAGATACCAGCCAGAATGGTATCTGTGTCTGTTTCTAGATGAAACTTAAAGGAAATCCACCCTCGTGGCAGAATGAAAACAGCCGGGAAAGAACAAATGCGTTCGGTCCAGACACCGACGACCCAAGTTTTAACACCTTCTATGCTAATTTTCCAATCCGCAAATATACCCACCAACGTAGTAGCATTTGTTAGAATAATATCATTCAAACTGATGTCCTCACCGACAACCATAATCACTGGTTTCCCTTTCCTAACAACCTTACTGGCCTGTTTCGAACTTTAAACAGGCACTGGGGGAAACGAAACTGGAACAGGAGACAACAATAGAGGGACTCCCTTCAACCCCGAATCTAAATTTGACTCAAAAGAAACCGACATGCCCACCACAACCTTCGATGAACCTACAAAACCACTATCCTTCACTGAAGTCACAGACTCAATACAAGTGGGCACTAGACTATCATGTCCCTGAAAACTAGAAAAACCATCATCCACAGGTAATGTGTAATCCCAATTCAAAGGTTCAACTCCCATTGTCTCTGCTAACCCTCCCGCTCCATCAACCTCGTCTTATGATAATGAATGACAAACAATCGACACCAAGTCTTTGCCCTGAGGTGTAATTACATCCGCTCGTCCGAAAGGCGGAGTACGTGCCAGCTATTTGAAGGCTCTAAATTTCATAAAGTTGATCGAGAGGACATGTCTTCAATAGATCCAGCCAAATGGAAAACCAAAAATTGAAATCAATAGAGAGGATCACAAAAGTACAATGCTGACACAAAATCAACCAAAGCGATTAGAAAAATAAAGAGAAGTACTACGACAAATTAAATTCACTAGTAAAAGGGACCCTGCCTCAAAACCCCCCCCTCATAATGTGGCTCTAGATGCACATTCTGTCGCTCAAACAAAGAAAAAAACCCCAATAAGTACATTCTGAACCATAATCTTGGAGACTCGACCTATCTATTTGTTCATAAAGTTATCTACTCTCTCTCTATATATAAAAGAGAGAGTATAACTCTCTCTCTCTCTATATAAAAGTAAGTGACATAGAATATGTTCATCACTTGACCCTTTTGGTGAGAACATTTGGCGAGAAGGATGGAGGAGTGGGTTTTGTAGTCTGCTTCTTCAGCTCATGCCGTAAGAGGATGTTCTCATGGAATGCTCTCTGCTTACCTTTTCTCTTCTATTTCCTAAGGTATGTAGGATAGCACTCGTGTTCCTTGCTCTCGCTTGCTTTGGGTTTTGTTTGCCTCTGGTTTTATTTATTTATTTATTTGTTGTTCTGCTCTGGGGTGGCATTGTCTTCTGTTTTGGGTCCTGTCTGGATTAGATTCTTCTCTGCGAAGGTGCTTGCTTTGGGTCTGGTTCTTTTCACTCCCTCATGTACTATCTAGGGTTCTGGGCGTGACTTTCCTTCAGAGGCTTGTTGTCTGCTCCTATCCCTTTCTCTCCTACCTTGCTGGAACTGGCGACTAGAGTTCCTCCACTTAGCAGAGGACTAGTACCAACCAATCACAAAAAAAGTGTGAATCAGCAGTGGTATTTTAAAATGCTAGTTTTTGGTTGACCTTTGCTTGTCTTCTTGTCTTCTTGTTGTCTTGATTGTACTGGGCTCATTGATCTTCAAGAGTATTTGGGGTTATTGTCTACGTTGTTTTCTTGGTTCGCCATCCTAGAGGAAGCCCATGATTTTGGGGGCTGATCATGCATTTTTATGGTCGTTTCTTTCGCTTTCTGTACCCACTCGGGGTGCTGATCATTTCCTTTTGTCAGTTCTCTAGGGTACTTTTCTTATGCACTCTAACCCTTTTGGTCTTGCATAAATCCTATTTTCTTTGGGGTTACTGGTCTTGGAATTGTGGGTTAACCCTTGTTCCCACCTTGGGACACAAACCCTCAGGTTTGTGGCACTCTCCTCTGGTTGTCTTTCCCTTTTGAATTTTGGGTGTGGCATTTGTTTTCAGTTCTGTCTTGTCTTGTCTCCTTGTCAGTTATTATGGAAGCTACCCCTAAACCCCCATCGGGAGCTACTACTACCACCTTTGCTCACTCTTGGAGGCGTAGGAAAGCAAAATCCCACAAAGCCTTAGAGGCGAAACTTTAGTTTGTTCTGGGTCGTGACATCTACATGGAGTGGGTTGAAGCTTTGTGCTCGCAATCCCTTATTGGTAGACTCAAATACTATCAAATGGGAAAAAAGGATTGGGTTTCTTGGGCCTCAGAGCACTGGAAGCCTTTCCTTTCATATGTGCCTATGATCAGCTTACTAGCTCAATGATGGATTGTTTTTGTCTTTTTGGAAGACTCCCATGCTTCGACTGTTCTTAACTCTCTTTAGTGTATTGGTGGCGCCTCCTTGGTTCTGGATAGATGGCATGTGAATTTTGACCCACTTAGGGAGCATGTGAAGAAACGTCATTTGTGGGTTTTGCTCCCAGACCTTCCTTTTCCTCTATGGAGTCGTACCATGCTGGAGGGCATTGGTAATACTATTGGTCGTTTTGTTGGGGTGGAGGAGGATTTCATGAACTCTTATGATAAAAGGATGGCTAATATTTTGGTGGAAATGGATATTTCTATGGGGCTTTTGGCGGATGTGGAGATCCCATGCCACGAACGATTGTTTTCACAGCGTTCAGATTATCTAAAGATCCCCTTCATATGCAGTCATTGCAGGGATGTTGGACATCTACATAGAGAATGTCCTATCCTCCATCAGGGTACAGCCTCTCTGATGGCTCAACACTCTCCTATGGATTGGCAGTCTCCTCCCCCTATTCTAGACGTCCCCACTTCGAGGCCATCATCACCTTCTCGAGTTCCTTCAACATCAGGTAATTACTTAAATGCCTGCTCTTTTTTTGATGATGCCTTAGAAAAATAACTTTCTCTTTTGGATTTGGTGGATGGATGTGCCACTCTTCCCTTTTCTGTTGAGGCTTCTGATCCACTTGTGTCCATGTCTTCACCTGTTCTAAACCCTGTTGTTGTTTCCTCTGAGGACCATCCTCCTTCTTTGTCGCATCCCTCACATACTCCTTCATTAGAATCTGAGATCTCCCCCCCTACTATTTTCTCGGACTCATATTTCCATCCTCTCTCTTTTCCTTGTCCCCTTGTTAATACTTCTTCTCCTAGCAGTCTTGTCTCTTCACTGTCCTTTGCAGATCCCTCACTGCAAAAGTATTTGGAAATATTTTCAAAAAAAACCCCCTCTCTCCTTCGGTCTTGCCCCTTGACTCCATTAGGTTTGGGAATGTAACTATCAGAAAAAAGAAAAAAATCCCCTCCCGTGACTTTGGATTCGACTTCTGCTTTGTTCACTCCCTTGTCCACCAGGCTCAAGAACGTGGCTCGTCATCAGTTGTCTTCCTCCCATAAGGTCCTTAGAGCTTCGACCCCTCAACAAAGTGGTTCCTGATGAGAATCCTTTCTCTTAACATCTGTGGCTTGGGGGGCTTGGCTAAACAAAAAAGCCTCCATCATTTTTTTTCTTGTCTCTCACCTGATATTATTCTCCTTCAAGGAACCATGAATGGTTCTTACCTAGCTCTACGAGCTTTCTCCCAACTCCGTCTCCATTGGGAATTCTGTGCCATTAGCTCCTTTGGGCTCTCGAGGGGCATTCTCTCAGGATGTAACCCCCTTATTGTCAAATGTAAATCCTTCCATACATTTGCTGGAATCCTTCCCAAAGCTCGATTCAAGGGTTCTACCACTTCACTTTCCATTTTAAACTGCTATAAGCCCTACCTCCATCGTGATTCTTTCTAGAATTTAGTTGCTAGAGGTGGTCTTCTCACCTTGCCTAGTCTGATCCTAGCAGGAGATTTGAATCTTACGCTGAATGGGTCTGAGATTTGGGGTACTAAGGCTATTCCTAATCCTCTTGGTCCCTTTTTCACTAAACTTTTCTTAGATCATCAGCTAGCAGATTTTGCTCCAACTTGTACAGGGCCAACTTGGCGGAATGGAAGGTTAGGGGATGGGGGCATTTGTAAAAGGCTTGATAGATACTTACTCTCTTTTAACCTAGTCATCCTTCTTACCAAAAATAGTGTTTGGACTCATCCATCTATTGTATCTGACCACTTTCCTGTTCTTTTTGAATGGTTGGACAACCCTGTTTCATGTCCACTTCCTTACAAGTTTAATAATTCATGGTTTTCTAATGAGTATTTTGTTAAGATGGTTAGAGTGGAATGGCCTCTTCTTACCCTCGATGTTCCTGTGGATGGAATGGAAGACCTCTCCCTTAAACTTCGCCTTCTGAAAAGAAAGGTCAAAGACTAGACCAGAGAAAAAAATTTAGAGATGAGAGAAAAATCCTTTCTTATCGAGGAAGAAATCAAAAGTCTTCTAGATTTTTTGTCTTCTGGTCTACTTTATGCTCGAGAAAATTCTAGGCTTTTGGCTCTTAGGGTTGAGTTACATAGGTGGGTGGACCATGAACTTCGAACTGCTAGGATGCAAAGTAGATTGACTTGGGCATCGTAGGGTGATGCCAATGCAAAATTCTTCCATGCGGTGGCTTCGGCCAGGAAGAATCATAATCCTATCTAGGGTCATGAATATGAGGAAGGTAATCTGATTGTTGATGACATTGGCATTAAGGACTTGGGGGTTAGGTAGTTCAATTCAATATTTGAAGATGACCACCTGACTAACATTGAGGCACAATTGAAAGTCATTTGTTTATTTCCCTCCTTTATTAATGTAGAAGAGAGGGAGATCTTCACCTGCCAGATCTCCCTGGAGGAAGTTGAATCAGCCCTTAAATCTTTCAAAAAAGATAAGTCTCTGGGCCCTGATGGATGGCCTATTGAATTTTATTTGGCTTACTTTGATATTTTGGGGCTTGATCTTGTGAATGTGGTGGAAACATCCAGGAGGAAAGGAAGGGTTTGTCCTTCATTGAACTCCACCTTCATAGCACTTATCCCTAAGAACGAAAATCCCAATTCGTTTGCTGATTACAGACCCATCTCTCTTTGCAATCTGGGCTACAAGTTGATTTCTAAGGTAGCTGCCCAGAGACTCAAGCCTTTTTTAGATAAGTTTATATCTCCACAACAATTTGGATTCTTAAAGAATAGACAAATTACTGAACCCTTGGCTATTACTCAAGAAGTGTTACACTCTCTCAAAACAAAAAACATATGTGCCCTAATTTTACTAAAGCCTTCGACCAAGTGAATTGGACTTATCTTAGAATTATTATTCTTCAAATTGGTGTCCCTCTGGTGGGTGCAAACTGGATTTGGGGTTGTTTGTCTTCTTCTAATTTTTCTCTTCTTGTCAATGGATCCCCTTCTAGTTTTTTTACAGCTTCCCATGGCATCAGGCAGGGCTGTCCTTTCTCCCTCTTGTTGTTTATTCTGGTCATAGAAGGGCTAAGTTTTCTTATTAAGGATGCTCAAAACAATGGGAATATCAGGGGCATTAAGATATCTCCACAACTTTCTCTCACTCATCTACTCTTTGTTGATGATGTGATTATGTTTGGCACCAGCACATTTGAAGAGTTGGTTGCATTTAAAGTCATTTTGGACACCTTCTGTGATGCCTCCGGTATGCTTAATTAACATGGATAAATCTTGCTTCTTGTACAATGATATGGATGAAGGTCTATTGAACAGGATCTCTGGGTCTCTTCCATTTAAATTTAAGCACATCACCAAGGGTTTTAATTACCTTGGCTATTATCTCAATCCCCTTGGGTATCTGGTTAAGGACTGGCATTGGCTCATAAAGAAATTTGTGAAAAGAATCCAACATTGGACCTTTATACTATTGTCAATTGGGGGAAGACTCATCCTGATCAAAGTGGTCCTTATTAGCTTACCAGTATATTGGATGGCCCTAGCTCCTGTTCCTCAATCCATTCTTGACAAGATCAGGAGTATGATTTTCTCATTTTTATGGGGCTCTTCTGTGGTTAGCAAAAAGTACCATCTTGTAGAATGGTGTTCTCTATCTTTCCTGACTTCTCTCGGGGGTTGGGGCATCAAACACTTGGGTTGGTTTAGCCTTTCCCTTCATCTAAAAAGTTTATGGTTGGCTATCAATGGAACTGGTATATGGTTTAATCTTTTGTCTGAGAAATATTTGAAAAAACTCCCTATGGCAACCTAGCTTCGCAATAAAGATTTTTCTATTAGAGGTGTATCCGTGATATGGAAGGGTTTCCTTCATACCCTTTCATGGTTGAGCAGTGGTATGATATGGAAGGTTGGAAATGGTAAGGCTATTCGGGTGGGACTGGAGCCGATTATTGGCCTTGGCTCACCTTTTACTCTTCCTCTTGACCTATGGGACTATTTGGAGGATTTTGGTATTACTACGCTGGACCAAGCAATAAATTATACCACAGGTGCACAGAAGTATTGGTTCACGACCGAGGAATTGGATTTGGATGGTGAGTGGAAGCTTCTTTGGGATAATTTTACTTCAGGGTTGGAGTTTGGTAGAATTAGACTCTAAAAACAAAATGATTCTTTATTATGGTCACATGATAATTACGTTGGTGTTCTTACTGTAGCACATGGATACGACTGCATCGTTTCTACTCATTGCACTGCGGGTCAGTCTCCTATACTAGACCATTTCTAGAAACTTAACATTCCAACAAATATATGTTGTTTCATCTGGTTATTAGTTAGGAATCAGGTTTTGACTTGGGACAAGCTCCAGATTCATGGTAGACAGGGTCCGAGCTTGTGTATTTTTTGTAGAAGGGGTGAAGATACTTCTCAACATCTGTTCATTGACTGCTCTTTCTCCAGAAGACTCTTCTCAGCCTTTGGTGACCATTATGGGATACCCACTGTCCAGCACAGCACTATCAGATCCTTTCTAGAACATTGGTTCAAAGTTATTCCTGTAAGTTTTGCCTTTAGATATTTCCCCCTTTTCTTTTTCTCGTGTATCTGGAAACAAAGGAATCGATGCATTTTTGAAAATAAACTGGCCTCTATTTACGATCTACTTAAGCACATTGATGATCTCATGCATATGTATCTGGTCCCTAAAGAGAAGGAAAAAACTAGAGTTATTTGCTCAAGCCCCCTGCTCGAATACCCCTGTGGTTTTTTTTATGGGGCTGCTACAAGGGATCTTGGTGGAGCTGGCTTTATGATACATTGAATGCTTCTTACTATAGTAGATTCTCTCTGGGCTATGGCAAAAGCACTAATACCAGATCTGAGCTTCTGGCTCTGTGGGCTCTTCTTGCGGTGACCAGTCATTTGGGAATCCCTCTCCTTACTATTTATGGTGATTCACTTGTCATTATTTCTTGGGTAAACAGAATTGCATCATTAAATGCCCCTAATCTGAGTCACTAGTGTGATGACATCCTATCTTTGCTGCAACTTGCCCCTCCGGTGACCATCAAGCATATTTATCGTGAGCATAACCAATAGGATGACAGTCTCTCAAAACAGGCTTTGATGTTGGACGACGGTTTCAGGAACTTTACTGAATCATTGGATGGTATGATCATAGATCATGGGAATTATTAGCTTGTTTAGCTTGTGTTAGGATTCTTCCCTTCTTTTTTCTTTGGCACGTATATCTGTGTATGTTAGAACTAGTTCTTAGCTAACATTGAAGAGGCTCTCAGCCTTCTTGTTATGCTCAGGACTAGTTAGTTTTATGGTCATTCTCGATCTCTATTTCAGCAAGATTTTCTGACTTGTTTATCAGGAATGATGAGAAAAGTTTGCCCTTGGCAAGCTTTATGCTTTTCTGTGCCCTTGTATTCTGGCAGCTTGGTATGCTTCACTGATTACTTAGTAATTATAGGGGACCGCAAACGAGTATGTTTATGCAGAAGCTCAGATTTCCTTTAGTAGGCTGAATGTATATGATGTCCTTTGATTCAAGAAGAATATCAAGGTTTGGTATTTTTTCCTAATAATATTTTTAATGATATATAATCTTTCTAATCGGGAACTTTTAGTTCTTTAATAATATTTTTAATGATATATAATCTTTCTAATCGGGAACTTTTAGTTTTTAAATTTTAAATTATTAAAATTATTTTTAGTTAAAAAATTAAAAAAAAATTATTTTTATATAAATAAAATAAAATTATTTTAATTTGAAAAAAATATATCCTTTGTTTGACAATAATTAATATGGAATCTTAAACGGTGGTGTTTTTCTTGTATTTATTGGTGTTTCTCTAAACCCATAGTCACCACCATTAACTTTCCTACATATACCTTAATAAGTTTTTAGGATATCAACCTCTACGTAGGGTTATAACAACCTTAATTTGATCCTAAATTGGCCTTTTTCGTAAAATTAGGAAACTAACGACCTCTAAATTTATATGATAATGATCGTAGATCATGGAAAATGAATGAATGTTAATTGGATTGAGGGCATAAGATGTTCTAAAAGGTGATGAGGAGCCATATTTTCTATTTTTATATTCCATGAAGGTTAATTGGATAGAAGGCATAAGATGTTCTCGAAGGTTATGAGGAACCATATTTTCTATTTTTATATTTATTAAATATAGAAAAAGATTGTCATAAATATAAAACGTTTTAGTGGAAGTTTTCGTGGAAACTCTTTATAATATATAAGCAAGTAGCATTAAAAGAGCTTCTCAATATTATTAACAAAGTAATTAGTTGAGGAATTTTGATGCAATTGTGATATATACCAGCTTAGATCCAGCTTTACCTAGCTCTATCATGCACCGAGAGGAATCAAATATTTCGAGGTGCAAATCCTGCTTGAACAATTGCACTCCAAAAAAGGGTTTGCACCTCGAAATATTTGATCCCTCTCGACAGATGATAGAGCTAGGTAAAGCTTGTACATATTGTTTTGAAGTGTGTATAGGTGTTTTGATTTACTTACAAATATATATATAAATATAAACATATATATATATATATATATACACCTAAGATTATTAATTATTAAGCCGACTTGTATATATATATATATATAGATATATAAGCAGACTTTTTATGTGACATGTGTCATCTCCACGTTGAGCACGGAATTACACTTCTACCTCATACCAGGCTGTAGAATGCGCCTCTCGGCGCAATAAAGGAGTTGTTTAATTAGGGGACTTTTTGACTTTCAGGTTGATTTTTGGTCAGAATGTGGTGAATTTAATCTACAAAATATGTAATTTATGTTGTTTGTTGGGCTATTTTAAGCTTAAAAATGAAATCAGATGACAAAAAAACCTCCTAACATCCAGACTCCCTAAAATCTCGCAGTTTTTTTTAACATTTTGAAAATTCTATGAAAATTTATAGCAAAAAACTAGAAAAAAACCAAAGATAAAAAGGTCTCCTCTTTACACAACTCATATATATAAATAACAAAAATAATGTATCCATGTAATTTTTAAAGAACTAAAAGTCCGTGAATATATTTTTGAAAACCTCATGATGTGTATATAAATATGGAAAACATTAATATAACTTAAAATAATCTCACAAAATTTGATGTTTCTATGTTGCAATAAATAATATCTATAAGAACCATTTACAATGCATCTCGATACTATACCTACATTATTTAAGTCATCTATATGTAAATATATCTTTTCTCTCTATTAACCTTGAGCAAATTTGAAGAGGAGAAACCACTTCTTTTTTAGGTGGTAGAGAACATTTCATAGTATAAACACATCATTTAAGTCATTTATATATAAATATATCTTGTGCGTCTATTAACTTTCAGTGAATTTCAAGAAAATAAAACAAATTTTTCTTTTCATATGTGTTAGTGGTTCTATTGCAATATATATAGATTATTACAAAGCCTCATAATGGTGTGTATATATATGCATTCACTTATCATGAGGTCAAAGGTATTTTTTTTACCTTTCATTTATCTTAATTTATTATTATTATTACCAAAACCGTTATTTATTATTATTATTATTGTCGCTTTCCTTACAACATGTGATTGTTGCATTGACATCTTGTGTAAAATTATATCTATATAAGAATCAGATGACTTGTACTTCTTTCCTATCTATAATTTTGCAGTGAGATGTATACTTGGATATACATTTATTACTTGGGATCCACTTTTTACTACCTCAAAGAAAAATGTTAATCTTATTTTCTTTGCACATCAAAACATCGACATGTTCACCTCGCGCTAGATGTTCATACATTGCCATTTTAAATAATCTAATTCTCCTATTAAAATTTATAACCAAACCTTGTTTATGGGTTATTTCTTGGACTTCTTTTAAATCTTTCATGTTTCCATGGACATCGCTTGAAATGATTTCTAGTCATTATTATGCATCGTTAGGAGATCCAACAAGTCTCTATAGTCCTTACTTGCACTAGTGGAAAATGAGAGATTAGTGACCACGAGACCAAAAAAATTGGTCACCATAGATTTTTTAAAGGGATAAATAACCAAAATTGATACTTCTAAGTGAGCTAACTAAACACGACCAAGATAAATGACCACTTTTGGTTACGGGATAAAAACCAACTAAAAATGACCAAGATAAATGACCAAATTTGATCACGGGATATCTAGACTACAAATGACCAGATTACAATTGGTCATTTATTTGGTCTCACTTCAGCAATGGAAAAATTACAAATTTGACAATGAATTTGTACATTTTACTAAATTCTAACACTATAGATGGATTCAGAGACTCCTTTAATGGGGTCTCCAAAACCATCTGTAGTGTTAGAATTTAGTAAATTGTAGACTCCACATGTGGCATAGCTTAGCTATATTTGACACTGATTTAGCTATTATAATCAAGAAAGATTTATACACTAGTTTCACAGCTCAACAGTTAACACCAAATTAGTGTTATTGATCATGACGACATCCTAGTGAGACACCAAATTGATGATGTGTCGACAATCATCAAGAATGGTTCATGTTTAGAATGTCAATCGACCTCCAGTCATTGAAGATATTCTTGCCCATTTCCATTTAGGACTAACAGATGGAACCCTCATGTGTTGCAAGGCCGTCGAAGCCATAAAATCCATTGAATGAGGGTCCAAACATGCCCTTAAATATATTTAAATGTATAGTTAAACTAACATAAACCAAATTACACTAGTTGTTCAACTACGACTTAGTTGCGTATAAAAAAATTATAATATTAAAACATATATTATATTGACAAGAGCATGGTTTAATAACAAGCAATGAGACGGGACATGTTAAAAACCCTCCATTGACACTATTTTAAATGTGACTTTGTAAATATAAAAATTATCTCTAAAAAAGATTATACTAATACGTTATAATATATACATTATGTTAAATATCTTATATTATTATAATACATACAAAATAAGTCTATTTATAATACATAAGTTTTCTAAAATATAATAGTACATATATAAAAATATAATATATAGCTATATACTAGTTAGAAAATACAAAACAAAACAAAAAATATAGTAGAAAAACTAAATGCAATATAACAAAACTAGTGGAAAAGAGGGTATTTTGGTATCATTGTTGCAAACAATTGAAGGCTTTGGTGTGAAGGGATTTTTGGCATCATCCTTCAAAAACATTTGACCAAACAGTCGTAACGAGGTTTTTTTTAGCATCATCATTGGAACAAACCATGCTATGAACAAATGCTTCGTGTCTCCATGAATTTTTCGAACATAAATCGCACAGTGAACTGGGTCTGTATTGGCTTGCTCTTCTCCAACACGTTCCTTTGTCTTGGATTTTGATCTTGACATTGTCACCCATGATACTCCTCCCCTATTCTTCTTATAGTGGGTGGGTGATAGGGTTCAATCATTTTATCACTTGCTATTGAGGCTGAAGTGTATTCAACAGTAACTACATAACATTGGGGCTCATCACATAAGGTCCATTCTCCTCGTGGACTATTCTCATGGATTATAGGAAACAATTATAAATCTCTCGATTCCCTGGATTCTCCCTTTCCAAGTGTGATGCTCTCGCTTAAACTTCCAGTCAACAAAGACCATCATCATAGCTCTTCCCGATGGTCTCAAAATTGCATCTGAAGGTTCTTCGGTATGTTTTTTCTCCATAATTTATTTATTTTGAAATTGATTCTAGGAATATACCCCCAGTCTGGGTTGCACTAGCATATTTGAGTTTCTTCCTTCCAATCATGCACTTCAAACTTCAATCTGTTTGATTCATATTCAAATATTGTTTAGATCAGATCCCAATTACATCGATTGGACTGTATGTTGATTGTGGTTTTGTTTATGAGACCCCATTGTAGAACATGGAAACTCATTTTATAGAATGAATAGAGTTCAAAACCACAAAGAACCGAAGCCATCTTGAGATGGTATGTGAGGTGAAAGCTATCGTAGGAAATTCCACCAATAATGAAAAATATCCAGGTTGAAAGAAAATATAAAGTAAAACATATATAGGGCATGTTCCTATGTATGTAGATGCACAATACACAGTCAGCCATTGTTTTTTAATGTTGTTGAATGAAAACAAAATAATTGAAAATCCCCATCCGTTCTCTTCGATGACTTGATCTAAATTCTACCAAATAAACATATGGAAATGAATACAGAAATAAAAACTTAGTAACAAAGGATATTCTATTTAGGGTGAGAAATATGCAAGACCCCATCTTGCGATATATTCCAAGTGTCTAGAGAATCGCCTGAGTAAAGGCAACATGATGAAATTGACTTCTTTATTGTATCCTTTCTAACGTACATGAATTGTTCCCTAAGATGTCTATGGATTAGAGAAACTTTAGAAATGGAAGAAACTTAGAATAGGGATTGGGAACATATCTATAACGCTATATGGGGTTTTATAAAGTTTTCCTGAAAAAGGTGTTGGGAAATCATGCAGATCTTCTTCAGTATTCACTTTTGTCTGTAACCAAAAATATTGTCTGCTATTTCAGTCCAAAGCACAAAACCGTCTCGAAAGACAAAGTTTTAGGAAATCATAAAGAACTCTCAAAGACAATGAAGTTTAAAATCTCAAATAAATCACAAATCATGTGTTTAAATTATTCACTCATTTTGTTGGTGCGGTAATTGTTGAGATGAGTTATTGGAGATAGTTTTAAGATGGGTCATTTTATTTGATGTAGTGCATGCCATGCAATAGTTTTTTAAATTGTCTTTTCATTCATTGTGTGAACCACTATTGTTTTAGACAATATGGGACCCCAACACCCATTGCAGAATTCTTCCATGAATGGGATAAAATGTTAGAAATGCAATTTGTATATAGTTTTTTAGGTTGACCTCTTGTTAAGTTAACTAGAAAAAAATCAAATGCATGAAAGGTGTCTAGAACTTCTAAAAACTGAAACTAAACATGTATTCCATATTATTGCGTGAATAAGAAAATAATAAATATTTAAATAGCGACGATATGTGATACAATCAAAATATGAATCGCAGGAGGAAATATACATGGACAAATCTTACAAAATCATTCCCTTTAGCACCACATCAACCACCTATTTTAATATTTTTGGCTTTCCTAGTAATCCACCATTTGTATTTTTTGAAATTTTGGATATATTTCTTCACAAAACAAATGAGTACATAATAGGCCAGCCTAGGTCAATCACATGAACAATAGGGGGACTCGGAAAGTCCCACCATAAAAAGGAAAAAATGGAAAGCATGTGCTTCTGTGCACCAAGAGGAAGGAACTCAACATCACAATGAAAGACAAACTTTTAACTTTCACAAGCATTGGAAACTCTTGTTTAATCTTCTCATCTCCCCAAAGCTAAAAAATGGAGAAATCCTCTTGAGAGTAATTTTACATTGATGTTTTAAAAGAAAGACAATAGTAAGAAGCCACATTGAGTTCCAAAAGGTTTTCAATTATTGTTAATAATCCAAGTGTCCTCCAAAAGGGGACATTTCCATGTAAGAAGCACCATGAAGAGGAAATGATACTCAACTTGAAACCATCACCAAAACACCTTAGCAACCCAAAATCTCCAAAATAAGTGGCCTACTAGTTCATCCTTGTCATATAAAACATAAGAAACATCTGTCACACAAATTTTCTTAAGCATACGCTTGATGGCCAACCCTTGTTGGTGAATAAGCCACCCCCAAACATTGTTGCTAAAGATAAACTTGTGATTTTTAGATCGACTAGCACCACTGCATTTTTCCACCAAGTCTTTTAAATCCAAGTTTTGTTGAAATGAGTAAGAAATTCATAGGTGTTCCTCACCATAGTATAAATATTATTCGTCACATAGATTAATAAGGTTTTTTAATTCCTCTCTCACCATTCCTTCCAAAATCACCTTAGTCCATACAACCACATTTTAAAAAGGGAAATAATAGGGATCATGAGATGAAACCATATATAACAACTTTTCCCAATCCAGTGAAATTTTCAGCCCAATTCACAGAATGCTATATATATCATTCATGATTATCTTAATCCCATAGATCCTTCAAAGAAAGGTACCTAGGAAAAATACCAACCCCTAGATCAGTCATGACGCCAAATGCCAAGATACTACTACAAGTATATGTGGATGACATTTCACTTTAGATCATTCCGTCCAACATTTTGAAGATGTGACCAAAGGGTCACCTTCCTAGGATGTCCTACCACCATTCAGGGATAGGGTTACATCTCATATTGCTTGGAAAAACTAGCATGGAACTAACAGGTCGTTTCCATCTTCTAAATTGTTCTCACATATAAAGAAAATGCTTGGGTCTTTCCATGTCCTTTTTTGAAGGTTTCCCGAAGTGAAAATTTTATTAGACAAAGCATTCCATAGAAAATATTTAACCTTAAGAAGGATTGTTGATCTTAGTTTTGTCATCATTTTTGCTTGGTAAATTACACTTTTTGACATCTATTTTGTCATTTTTTTGACAAATCTATGTCATACAACTTGTTATTCATCATAAGGTATGTATATATTTGGATTTATGTAAATTCTAGTTTATTATCATTATTTCACAATTTTATTGATTGAAATTGATATTATTTAGAAGAGCATTTGATGTATGCATGAATTTGTTTGCAGGTTATGATCTTTTGATGAGCAAAAAAATGGAAACGCATCACACTAGATATTTGCAAAGCGTATCCATATCACCTTCCTGCTCGTCGATCAAATCGCGTGATGTTCATTTGTATATTCCATAGAGTTAAAGATATGTAACTGTTATGTGTCCACATGTTTGAATGATGGAATGACCTTTGTTCTACAAGGCTCATTAGCTTTCCTCATCTTCTCGACACTGTGACACGAGTCCACGTCAAGATGAATGCTCATGCTACAACACACATAAGGTAGAACCGCCGCGTGAGGAAGAAGTAGGATGAATATGCGTTGTCTTATGATCAGTTAATTGTATTGATGGTTGACTAAATTTAGGAGCATTCGACCACTGAAAGGGTCGACTTGCTCATTCCTGTAAACACTATATATTTTCCTCTAGATGAGAGCGTGTGAGCTAGTTTTTGAGTTTTCATTTCTGTCAATCATTTTCAAGAAGATTCTATAATATTATTTCGAACCGTAATACAAGTTACATATTTGCTATGTTTATTATCATGATCATGTAAGCGTTTAGGAAGCATCAACTTGATTGTTGAGAGGGTCCCTCATCAACCAGTGGTTTTCATTCTTATGTGTATTTTATTTATCCCTTTCTTTGCAAATTAGTGTAGTTTTATTTCCAGTTTATTTATGCAATTGAATTACTGTAATTGTACATTTTATTGTCTTCTATAGCATAGGTTATAGTCTGATGCCGGGTGCATCCATGGAGGTTGGTAACAATTTTTGGCAACGTATTTTCGGCAAAATGAAAAAAGCGCACCCTCGCTTGAGGGTTTAACAAGTGCTAAATCGAGGTTTTTTTAAACCCTCGATTGAGCTCTCGTTAAACCCTCGATCAAGGTATGATAACCTCAATTGAGGGTTTACCAAGAGCTCAATTGAGGGTTTATCTAACCCTTGATCAATGTAGTGACCTCGATCGAGCTACGAACCTGGGTCGAGCTTCATACCTTGATCGATGTTGCTATTTTAAAAAAAATATAAAAAGGGTCGCGTGCACCTGTGACCATTTCAACGAGATGTATCCAAGATTCCACCACCGAATGACTATACTGACAAGATATATATTTAGGCATGAAATCTCTATAAATAATATACTCAACTTTTCTTCTCACTTTTTGAAAAAAGTGTCCCATCACAACTAGGTCACCAACTTGGTACATGAGCTCTCCATCGACATAGGATCGCACCAACCTGCTTTTAATTTGTGTACACTGCATCAAAAATTATGCCACATCCTCATCATTTACCGGTGGTGGAATTACAACAAATACATCACCTGCATCAAGATTTTCAAATATTAAACAAATCTTAAATATATATATGCATGTGTACAAGACTAGAGGTTTAAACATTCAATCAACTATCATGTACCTTGCTTAACCAAATGAGAAACCCGATCATAATCTAGTGAAACCACTGGCTCGTCGAAATTGGATGTGGCCCCTTTGGATTAAGAGGGACATATTTCCATTGTTTGACATATGCATCATTCACACAATGATCAACCCCTAGTCCATTGGGGTCAATTTAGAACTCACATAAACACACATACTTCCTTATTTCAATGGAAAATATGTCGCCCATGTATTTACTATGAACTGATTGTAGTTTTTTTGTACCAGGTATGTTCTCACAATACCATGGCATGGATCTATTCACATCGCCAAGGGAAACATCACAAAAAAACATGCATCGAATAAAAAACATTATATTTATATACATAATAATATAAAAAAATATTTTAAATTCCAATTAAGTTGTTGTTCCTACCTACTCACCGGCTTTGCTTGTTCATGATCTTGGTGACCCAAATTTTGTGTTCACCAATCAACTACTTGTTGATGTAATTGTAACTTTGGAATGTATTCACTTGTATTTCTTATCTATTGTAACCCGATTTTTATTCTAGTATGCATTTGAGTCATGTCATGCCCCAATGTTCTGATCGGGAAGTTTCTATAATGAGAAAGTCATGTCAAGTCATTGTGGGTAACCCTCTTATTGGTCAAGGGTTAAAGTTCCCATAGTTGTGGGGCCCTTGGGTTATTATACTATCCTAGTGAATTCGACCCTAGGTGAGTCATTGTAAGTCGGGGAAATAGTCCCCACCATTGTGTTACCCTCCTATTGGTCAGAGGAGGAAAAGTCCCCACAAGTGGTGGGGCACTAGGGTTATTAGACACTCCTAGAGATGTCGGCTCTAGTAAGTAATTGTTAAGTGAGGACGACATTTTGGAGTGCACTTCAAGTGAATGGAATAATATAAATAGAGAGTGAGAGCCTCTCTATTTATCACTTGCAACACATCACTCACTCACTCAAGTGTGGCGCATAAGTGTGGAAGGAAATACACTGGGACTAGACAAGAAGAAGACTACTACTGTCGGGAGTGCATCTTACTATTTTCTGGTTTTACCATTTTGGTGTTGATTCTATCTCTGAGGAAGTTGTGGGGTTTTATCCTTTATGGTTTCCCCGAGGAAAACTCTTTGTGTCTCTTGTCTCTTGTGATGTGCTTATGTTTTATTGCTGTGCTTGTTATTCTCTGAGTGAAAAGATCCTAAGATTATAATGCTAGCTTATATGATGAAAAACTAACATGGTATCATTGCTAACCTAAGAAGAAGACATTGTGCAACTACAGAAGCTATGGTTTCTTACTTTTTGGGTCTCTCTCCACAATCCACCAGCAAAAGTATGATAGGATGACTCTCCATTGAAGGGCGCATCTTTCTGTCGAAGCGGAATTCGATTCCGAGCATTTTCAGTTTTCGATGCAGAAATTATGGCTTTCTACAGAAGAGGAATTTTTGAGTGATAAAAGCATAGGATTTTTATCCTCATAAAAACCAAATTTTAGAGACCTGGATCAAGAAAGTTGGTTGGGTGAAACTCCGGGAAAGTCAAAACCTAGTTTGACCCCAAGCTAGGAAAAACCCTAAATACTAAAAATGATAAGTTTTGGTACATTCGCTATATTCAAATTTTGGTGAATTTTTAGAAGCTGAAAATTTTAGGGGCCTAATATAAAATACTTATGAACACTGTGTCCAAAAATCAGCCTCCGATTCGCTATATTATGGGAGGTATGATCCCTCCAAGTTAGGGATCTAGCCTCTTCCAGAATTCATCCCCAAACAGGACACCTGGGGGGAATTGCAATATCTTGGGCTACCAAGGTCCAAATGGAATTCCTGAAGATGTTCTAGAAAGGTAACAGACTTTACTTCGGTTGGTTTGAATATCAAACTCAGAAGATGAACCAGTGACACGTGGAATTCCGTACCACTTCACTATTATGAACAGTCCTGTAACAGGTCACCTTGGTCAAAGGATCATAAATCCCAAATGGTGAAACCAATTCTAATGAAACCTATGGTTTTGGATCGAAGACATGAAAGGTTACCTTAGTACGAAATTTCAGACACATAGGAGTAGTAATTACATATATATCACAGAAACAATAACAGGCATTTCTGAAGAAGAAATTGGAAAACTAGGGCTTCCCTCCACTGTTTTCAGAAAAGGAGTACATGGGACAACTCCATTTGAAGAGAAATATCTGTCTATCCAATCAGATCCAAAATATTCAAAGTTTTGAAACTTAGGGTTTCTGTGACAAACCCTATAACAGCAAGCTCCGAAACCAAGACGGACACCTCAAATGGGTAAGATCTAATCCTTTGCTATTTTCATTTGAGGTTCTCATTTCAAAGTGATCTATCACATCAGCTTGATGATAAGCTTGGTGAAGTTGACAAATTCCAAGCCTAGAAGTATATGATCTCTCTGAAGAGAATGGATTGGACACCTATATGAGTATATAGGTTCCAGTTACAGAGGGAGATAAGGATAGAAGCCTTACACAAGAAGAACTTGGTCAAGGCCAAGAATATCATGGTTGCTTCAGTCATGGATAAACTTGTACCGCAAGTGTCTTCCCTAAAGAAACTAATGATGTTTGATTCCTTGACCCAGCTATTTGAAAGGAAGAACATAAATCAGAATATGACCTTAAGAAACTAGTTGAAGAATGTGAAGATCCAAAATGCAAAGACCATGCGGTCATAAGAGTCTCTCAAATCAAAGAACAACTTGAAGCGGTAAAAGAAAAAGTGATGAATGCAAAAGTGGTGATGGCCACCTTGAATGGACTCCTAGGATCGTGGAATTCATTCATTCAAGGAATGTGTTCCAGAAGGAAGTGATTACTTTTAGAAAACTCCGAGAAGAAGAAGAAGCTCGACTCATAAGAAAAGAAGAGAAGATGGGAGAAATTGAAGATCAAGCTCTCACCATCCAAAGAAGATCCCTCAAGCGATGAGGAATATGAAGATCTCAACTCTCGAATAACTTCTTATCCACCTTAGCATTTGGATAAGAAATAATGCTATCATGTATGAAGAAGACGATGAAGCTGAAGGCGCAACAAGGAATGCACCCACGAAACAAATAAAGATAAGTATTCAATTGTCATTTCATTGTTTTGTTATGCATTTGTTTATATTCAGTTAATGTATTATGCATGATAGAATGTTTGCATTAATGAAAGTATACTACTAATATGCATGTGATGGGTAAGTATCTCATGGTGCTATACAACTCTCCATTGCTACTTATCTAGAATGAAACCTCTTTGCTGACATATTGGATTAGTGCACAATCTCAATGTTGTTCTGGTAGAGATGGAAGGCATCTAGAAAGTTTTAGTGAGATATGGATGAATGTTGTATTGGCTAAAGTAGTTGCATGATCATATATTTATGGATAAGAATTTGCCAGTATGAATGTTCCTTATGAAATGTTCTAACCATACAACTGCATTTGACTTGTAGAAAAGATCGCATACATAATCACCTACAAGCAAACAAGAATGAAGACTTGTTCCGAAGAACAAGTGACGACAATTCAAAGACAAAGAATAATATGACGAGTGCAGTGACATCATTGATGCCGAAATTTCCAGCCACCAAGAAGAAAGGGAAGACTAGTTCAAGAAGAATGATGTCAGGGTGCAGTATCGAGACTTGAAGATAAGTTCATAATTCCATCATGCAGTAGATGGAAACATCGTGGGATACAAAGCACGATTCGTAGCACAAGGCTTCTCAGGAAAAGAAGGCATTGTACGAGTTCAGAAGACACCCATGGATAACACATACATGATGAGCTTGATGAATATCTTAACCGTTGCTACAAGGTTGATAAAGGATGACAAGCTCACAGATGGATGTGAGAAGAACTTTTGAAAAATTTCAAAATAGAGGATCTTGGTATCCAATGATCCCAGATGGATACTACTTGTCACTCCAGTAGAAAATGTTCTAGTGCATAGAGTATGGAAGACAGAGGGAGTATGATGCTTCACTTCAGAGGGAGTGACTACAGAAGATCTAAGGTTCGACATGGTATGACAGGATGGGCAGATTACTGATAACTCTAGGCTTTACTGAGGGTAAAGTGGATTCCAACCTTTGCTTCAAGGTTGAAGGCGAAGACCAGTGATGTTCCTGTTATGTGTCGATGCACTATTGTTCTAGGCATGGAGGTGTGGCAGAGTGTGGATGGAATCTTCCTTGGACAAGGGAAGTATGCGGTAGAGATCCTGAAGAGGTTTGGGATGATGGGCTACAAGACTATGGCCAAACCTATGGCATCGAACCTGAAGTTGTTAAGTGATGCTTCATCAGAGATGATTGATGCTACGATGTATCATCAAATGATTAGATCCTTGATGTACCTGATGAACACAAGACCATATATGTGCTTTTCTATGAAAACCTTGAGCCAGTTCTTGACAGATATGAGAAATGTTCACTTGATTGCTGCAAAGCATATTCTGAGGTACCTGAGGGGTACAATTGATTATGGGCTCAAGTATGATGCGAATCGAAAGATTAACTTGGAGGGTTATGTTGATTCAGATTGGGCAGGCAGTTCCATCGACAGGAAGAGTACTTGAGGATGTTGCTTCAGTATGGGATCAGGTGTGATCTCTTGGTTTAGCAAGAAGCAATCCTGTGTGGCACTGAGTACAGCTGAAGCAGAGTATGTAGCAGCTTGTTCTGCTAGTTGTGAGGCAGTATGGCTGCGGAAGCTACTATTTGATTTATTTGATCTCCAGATGGATGCTACTTGTATACATTGTGACAACCAAAGTTGCGTGAAGTTGTCACAGAATCTAGTGTTCCATGAAAAGTCGAAGCACATCGAGATCAAGTATCACTATATCAGGGATATGGTGCAGAGAGGAGCAGTGAAGCTCTAGTATGTTGCGACGGAGGAACATATAACTGATGTGTTGACGAATCCATTAGCTAGAGTGAAGTTCGAGTACCTCAGGGAGAAGCTTGGTGTACTCCAAATCGAGGTTTCCTCCAAGGGAAAGTGAAGAGTCCCAAAGCCATTCTGAGGAGCAGGTCAGATGTAAGGGCTCAGCCATTCTGTCATGGTGAGAGGATTCAGTTCCTTCCATGTCATATATGAGTGCTAAGATCCATAGACATTCTGACGAGCAGGTCAGATATAAGGGCTGAGCCATTTTGTCATGGTGAGAGGATTCAGTTCCTTCCATGTAAGATATGAGTTCTGCTTGCAATTCTGGGAATGGAGGTACCTGTTTAGTTACCAGGAACACTCAGTCCAATACTGAGAGAGCCATTCTGATGTGATAGAGGGATGTGTTCTCACTTGATCAGATGTAAGGGCTGAATCATTCTATCATGGCTAAAGGATTAAGTTCCTTCCATGTCAGATGTGAGTGTTGGCCATGTTGTCGAGTAGGACATATGTAAGGGCAACTACCACTCTCCGGGAGAGTGGAGGCACCTCGTCAGTTACCAGGTAGCTCAGTATGGGACTGGGGGCCATTCTGATGAGGGTGTACGATTCAGTTCCTACCAGGTTAGATGTGAGTGCATGCCCTTTTGACGAGTAGGTCAAATGTAAGTGCAGAAATATTCTATCATTGTGAGCCGGATGCAATTCCAGCAAGGATGAAAGTATGGAAACATTTCATCATTGGGAGTAGGGTGTGTTCCCGCCTGGATAGAAGTCTTCCATAGTTGTGAGTAGGATGCGATTCCAGCCTGGATGAAAGTATGGAAATTTTTCATCACTGTGAGTAGGATGTGTTCCCGCCTAGATGGAAGTAGGCCTTTCTGACGAGTAGGTCAGATGTAAGTGCTGAAGCCATTTGACAGATGGTAGTAGATGTGCCTACCATGCTTGTGAATGTGAGTGTTGGGCCTTTTTGATGTGATTGTAGTTTACTACATGATCATATGTGAGTGTTGGGCATGCCTTTCTGATGAGTAGGTCAGATGTAAGTGCTAGGCATGCCTTTCTGACGAGTAGGTCAGATATAAGTGCTGGACAAAGACCTACCTGATGGCTAGGCCTACAACCAGCATGAAAGAAGGTTGGATCTATAGAACTTCCTATGACGATATAGTACACACATGATGATGACCAAGTGAAATCCAGATCGAGCTATGATCCAGATCCAGTTATGATGACTCTGAGAGATCCAGATCGAGTGATGATCCAGATCCAGCAACGATGATCCAGATCAAGTGATGATCCAGATCCAGTCCAATGAAGTTGATCCAGATCGAGTGATGATCCAGATCTAGTGATGATGATCTAGATCGAGTGATGATCCTGATCTAGTGATGATGTTCCAGATCGAGTATGATCCAGTGTCGATGTTCCAGATCGAGTATGATCCAGTGACGATGTTCCAGATCGAGTATGATCCAGTGTCGATGTTCCAGATCAAGTATGATCCAGTGACGATGTTCTAGATAGAGTATGATCCAGTGTTGATGTTCCATATCGAGTATGATCCAGTGACGATGTTCCAGATCGAGTATGATCCAATGACGATGTTCCAGATCGAGTATGATCCATTGATGATGACCCAGATCCAGATAAAGATGACCTAAAGATGACTATGACTTGAAGATGAAGATGACAAGAATTTGACGATGATTCAGATGATACAGAGAAGAAGACTTGTGCTAATAAATTGTGTTGAGAGAATACCTTCCTAGTTAAGAGGGAGTGTTGATGTAATTGCAACTTCAGAATGTATTCACTTGTATTTCTTATCTATTGTAACCCAATTTTTATTCCGGGATGTATTTTATTCATGTCATGCCCCAATGTTCTGATCGGGAAGTTTCTATAATGAGAAAGTCATGTCAAGTCATTGTGGTTAACCCTCTTATTGGTCAAGGGTTAAAGTCCCGATAGTTGTGGGGCCCTTGGGTTATTAGACTATCCTAGTGAAGTCGACCCTAGGTGAGTCATTGTAAATCGGGGCAATAGTCCCCACCATTGTGTTACCCTCCTATTGCTCAGAGGAGGAAAATTCCCCACAAGTGGTGGGGCACTAGGGTTATTAGACTTTCCTAGAGATGTCGGCTCTAGTAAGTAATTGTTAAGTGAGGACGACATGTTGGAGTGCACTTCAAGTGAATAGAAGAATATAAATAGAGAGTGAGAGCCTCTCTATTTATCACTTGCAACACATCACTCACTCACCCAAGTGTGGCGCATAAGTGAGGAAGGAAATACACTGGGACTAGACAAGAAGAAGACTACTGCTGTTGGGAGTGCATCTTACTATTTTTTGGTTTTACCATTTTGGTGCTCATTCTATCTCTAAGGAAGTTGCAGGGTTTTCTCCTTTATGGTTTCCCCAAGGAAAACTCTTTGTGTCTCTTGTCTCTTGTGATGTGCTTATGTTTTATTGTTGTGCTTGTTATTCTCTTAGTGAAAATATCCTAAGATCATAATGCTAGCTTATATGATGAAAAACTAACACTACTTCTGCTGAGCACTTGAGTCAAGATGCACTATGACTCAATTGGTACCTCTGAAGTGACCATTTCACACATGCACCTGCACTATCATGTTCACCCTTTCTATGCCCCGTTTCAAAAAAGATCTATGTGTGTCAAATACTTGTCTCTTTGTGACGATGACTCAACTAGTAAAATGATCGTGTTGATTTGAACTGCCCCGCACACCCATCTGACCAAATCCAGTGTTCTGTAAATGAAACTCCATTATTTTTGAATGAATCATAAATCAACTCAAAGCATTATTGAACAAACAACATGTCATGCTCACAATCATCACTTACATAAAAATAGTATTCCTTGATCACATCGCGTGATTGAGGAGTGCTATCTATACCATCAATTCTCTCCTAAGCATGTCTATACAATACATGTACGAAGATGGACACCTGGTCAAAGTGATAATACTCACTTTGTATCTCTCTCTGAGGAGCAAATGTGTAATTCTCAGTAAAGTCTACCATCGATAGGATTGTGCCTAGCTCAAAAACCTCATGAGAATGCTTAAATTCTAAAGCTTGCCACCTAGACCTGTGGGAGTGTTTAATGTATTTGTAAATCTAACTTTGAAACTTTCCATGCAGTCAGAATAGGAATATCATCCTTGAGAAAGTCGATCCTCTTAGATGGAACATGTAAAGAAGATGATGGATTCATGGAGACATAATCATATCTCTTCCACTTAACTGTGAAATCTGACAATCTAGAGTGTGTTGGATTGATAGGAAAATTTATATGGAACAATACCAAATCACCACATTCATGGCATCTTATCCCACCTACACACATTTTAATGAAAAACACATTTTCAAGATTCCTATTGCATAATATCATAAAAACAAAATCCCGCACTGTGTGAGGGGCCGATTCACCATCCCAATGTTTTTTGCAAAAATACACAAATTTGTCATAGTATAACTGGAATTCAATGTGGTATCGACAACAACAAGTGTCTCGAATCGTATTCAGTGTAATATACCCCAATTTCTACTTACTGAACATGGTAAATGAGATTTGGACATCAGGATTTGATTCTTTGAATTCCTTGAACAAAGAAACTCCTGTCATCTCCATAACATGCTTGCAATGCTCCTTATAAATTCCTCTACCAGAACATTGTCACAGGACATGTTACGGAGAGAAATTCCTATGGCTTGGGGTATCAGAACATACAAATTAACTCCAGAAATCAATCCTTCCCTATATGCAAGAGAAACCAAACATCTAACACTAAAAGATCTTGATTCGTACCTTATTCTAGACGGTTGATGTAGATCCCCATTGAGCTTTTCCAATATTGCTTGTATTAGAAATTTGCTTCCTCAACATTCAGCAAACAAGACAAGCATGCTATATATAATTGTGTTAGACCTACTCTAGCATATATAATCAATAACATATAAGCATTTAAAAGAATCCATGGATCAAACACTCATTTAAATACACATTATTGGATAGGAAAAGATATTTCTATTAATATAAAACAAAGATTACAATAGTGACAACCTTTGTTGGCACGTCTGCGAATCGGAGAAACTGAGTCCCCCACTTGGGCCTCCACCACTTCAATCCTCCATCTCTCGATAGCAAGATCACAAGCAAAAGGAAAGATTGGGAAGAAAATAAAGTGCTCCAAGTGACAAAGGGATGCAGACTCAAGTATAAGCTCCAACAATAATGGACTATAGTTTTCTTACTCTTCAATTCCTCCCCCCTCAATGCATCCAAAGGGTTCCTTATATAACTCTTCAATGGGGTAATGGAAGGTCAAATCAGAGCGATCTCAAGGCATATGGAATGCCAAGAGACAAGTGACTCGGATCCACATCAAGGAAAACTCCGAAATCATTTGGTCTTTTGCACACATCCCGATGTATGCGGGTTTAAGGGTCAAATATGCGTATATATGCAAGAAAGGGATTAAAAGTCACGTATGGCAATTATTGCATGTTTTTAGGGATGATCTTGAAAATATCAAAGGTACAAAAATGGTCCATGGGGTCTAAAGAGTCTGTAGAGGGATAGGGAAGGCCATAAAGGTGTGATCTAGCATGTGTGGTAAAATCATTTGTAATAGATGCCCCCTAATGTGTGAGGTCAAAAGGGTCATACGATGGTTGAAATACATTATAAGTCCATCCCAGAAGTGGAGTGATGAAGAACCCAGTGGAAGAACTAGCCATCCAATAAATACAATACAATGATCAAACTCTACACATAACTACAAGTAGATGTAGCAGTCCCATATACATAAGAGTACAATGGCAATGAATAGGCATGATACAAAATATGTAATGTGTGGTCATCACCATGTACAATATAGATAGCTCAGAATCTCCATGATGAAGATATACACAGGATCATGATCTCCATGAAGGCTAAAGATATATAATGAATCAAGAACTCCATAATGGCTGGAAATATCTGACGTATACTGGAATCAAGTCACAAGAGCTCAAATCTCATGAACACTGGCATCTAGAAGGTATTCTACACAAACTAATACGAGTACATCTCTGACTATGTGAATAGAGGTGTCGAGTTCAAACATAGTAGTCCATCATCTGATTACCGGTCATTGATGTCTATTGCTAATCAACGCAAGATCGCCCATTGATAATGAAAATTGGAATCAAGGAACTAGAGTGCAAACTAACAAGTGTGAATAAATGTGTTGAGGTCGAACACTTGAGAGAATCCATCGATCAAGGCACATTGATGTATTCCCAAAAAACTGTTGATGGCAAGAGAACCTGCCACTGATGACTGCAAGTCTCAAGGCACTGAAAAATGAATCTAGATTCCTATCTTGAAATAAATGATCAGAATTCGATGGGATGAAATCTGCTGGAAGGAATGCATTAAGGAATCCCCCATCATCCAACACGAGGTACTCAACAAATCTATATAATGTGGAAGGAATCGATCATAATGTGCACGAACCAGTAACTGTACCGAGAATGGTCGACATGCAAAGTCAAGATAACTGAGGAATGGCTGACTCAGGTTTCAACTTCCTTTGAAAAAGAGCATAAAGGCGAATGGCGACTGAATGTAGGCAGCACAAATTCGATATACAAAACTAGGAAATATCTGCGACATAGGAGGCATTGATAGAGCCTCCACAGGGACCGGAAGCTTAACGAGTCAGTGGAGATAAAATCAGAGAAATGAGTACAACTCCTAAAGTCAAATTATTAGCCAACCAATGGATGTGATATACAGTGCTCCGTTCAAAGGCGACACGACTCGACTGCTGCCAAGATAACATCTTTTCTTGTCCGGCTTTTTGTTTTATTTTTATCTTTTTGGACTTTTACAAATATTTTGAAAATCTTGAAAAAGAATAAAAGTTCTTTAAAGTTACAAACTAGGAGGAGACAAGTTTCAAGGGACAAACAAACTAGTTCCAAGCAGCATAACATACCTATGCTCAATGTAAGGACACACGTGTAGGATAGCAACACTCGGGGGAAAGTCTCCTCCCAGTAAAAATAGGGAATCAAGCTACAAAGGATATACAAAATGGCTCTGCGTGGCTAGACATGAGACAAGCTCTGGCTATATGGCTGATACTCAAATTTAGGGAAGCTTATATGAGGCTTAATGAGGCAGGAAAATCTCATGATAATGCAATTACAACTTGACATAAGGGAGTCCTGAGGAAACAGGCCAGTAAAAATATCAAGAGGAGCATGAGGCTCTTGCGAAATGACATAGCGATACTATACAATGGACTCCCACACCCTAAAGGACAAAGTGTTGGCATGGATTCCAAATGAAAACAAGGAGCTAACTAGGGCACCCATATAAGGTCAAACTCTACCATTCACATCATGCCACTTCTAAAACATCAAGAAGGTTCCGTGACAAGATAGAATGGGTTCGTACCTTAGGTTATAATGAAATGGTCATAAGGTCATGCAAAATGCAAACGGAGGTGAATATAACCTATATTCTAGTTTAAACAGCATACTTGAGATTGACACAAACGGATCGAAACAATGGTCGAAATGGCGCTCAAAATCGTCTCCTACATCATTTTATTAGTAAAAAACGATCCAAAAGGGTGAGAAACGGTTCAAAACTATAGAAAGGGGGTTAAAATTTTCAAAAATTTGAAACTTTTCTATAAATATTAAAAAATTCAAAACATTATATATCATTTGAAAATTTTACCCAATTGAGCTCAAAACTTCAAATGCGAATTCCAAGAGTTTTGTCCAGCAAAATTCGACACTGTTTTTTCCAGGTAACTTCCCATGCCCTATTCTTCCATTTGCATGTAAATTTTTTAAATTTCCATGGTCAAAATCAATTTCTAGGCCATTCTAAGTTATTTGCTTTGCCCCACATGGAAATCAAGGATTTTTCGGTGTATAGGGCTGGATATATGTGGAAAAATGGCTCAAAGTAGCGTACATACAAGATTGTTTTACAAATAGTCACATATGCGGCTGCGTTTGATGTTTTCTAACATAAATAATGACCAAAACTCAATGTAAATGTGCTGGATGGTTCTAGAATAGAGGGAGAGAAAACACAGGGATGTAGAAGAGGCTGTACGGGGCGATCTAATGGCTCAACAAGCTCTTCGTGCATGCGAGCTATACAAGTTTTTGGTGTCTTGGGGGCTTAAGGGGCTTAAGGATCCTGACTCAGATTCATTCCATATTGACAAGATGTACCTCACTATAGAGGTGGAGGACATATGCTTCATTACAGGATTGTCCCGACCGGGGGAAGTTGTGAACCTAAGTTCTTGCAAGCCCGCAGGTGGCCTCACCATTGATGAGTATATTGCTGTATATTGTTATCCGGACATGGAGAAGGTTAGGATTCAGATCCCAACAAACTCCATATAGGTATTGGGACTGAAGGCCATACTACTGACACTCGATAGGATAGCAGGGCTAGCCTCACTCCACTAGGCCTCGTAGCCCTTGATGTTCTATGTAGTGGAGTGCATGAGACCCACAGTTTACAATTGGAGTACTGCGCTATTGAGTAACATGAAGCAACAACTCAGTGACTGCAAGATGGGTAGGGTATGAAACTTTGGTTTCAACAGTATACTGAGCACGTTCTTCTTCAACCGTGTTCTGGGGCTCAGTCCTAGAGTTGACGTTCCTCCTCACAGGGTTCGATATCTAGTGCAATGAAATTGGGTAGATGCGATGCGCAGAATGGGGGGAGGTAGGGTTTCCAACCCCTACCCAGCTGATTTATTTCCATGGTGGCGGTGGCAAACAATTGCCATCGATGATTACTTTATGCGGGGATAGATTTTCGGGGAGATACCGACATGCCCCTACCACTAGGATCACCATACGGTGACATTAGTAATGAATCCCAACCCTCTTTTTAATTTTTTTGAGTTTTTTAATTTTTTTTGTGTGTTTTTTGATATATGGAACGAAAAGACATGTTTTTGCGTGACGACACATAGTGACATCTTGTCATGTGTGTGCAGATGTAGGACCATGGTGACCTGTCGATTTCCCTCGCAATAGATGGAGATGAAGAGGAGATGACATTGTGGGTGTGGATGCAGAGCGAATGCTCCAAAGCATCCACACAAACTTTATGTAGCTGACACCTAGGGTACCCATGGCACAAGTCAAGGACTTACGTGAGGCCATGCAGCGTCAGGTGGTGGGTGTACCATGAGCATGGGTGCGGTTGTTTCGATGGCTAGCTAGAGCCATGGTGACTATGCACCATCATAACCCCCCTTCTCCTCTCAAGGCTTAGATACCTAGGAGTGACACATTTTTGTACTACCGTGTATTATATTTTGGCGGCTCGGAAGCCCAATTTTTGTATTATGACACTTATGTATTGTCATATTTTGGATGTTTATTGAAAACTTTTATGGTGATCGATTTTATTTATTTACATGTGTAAAAATTTATGTTTGTGATGAGCTTATGGTCTGTGAAACAAATGCCAATCTAACACATAATTAGCATATGAGTAAGCAACTTGCTTATAAATTCGTGGAATATGTATTTATGTTATGTTGTCAAATTGTCATTCTAACAATCTCACATGTAAGAATCTTCGTAATAATGTTGGATCCCTAACATGATATAAGCCATTCAACTGTGACACTATTAACTGCGAATCAAGACGTACCTCAAGAGAGAGAACATCATGCGAAATGGCATCCCATAGAAGCTCGATAACGACACTATATTCAGCAAGATTGTTTGAAGAGGGCCATCAACATACGCCTCCTGAAGACAATACCTAACATGTAGGAGTGTAAATCACCTAAGCAGCAGAGGCTAAGTGTTGAGTGTGATGGCTAGCACCATCAGTGAATCCTATATAGACAGAAGAATCCATTAACATCTACCATAAGAAATGAAAGCTAATCAACAAACTTGATCACCATAAGAAAAACCTAACTATGCAAAATATTGTACAATAATATACAATAACTAGCCATGGCTGAGGATCATGCATAGTACTTTTTAAGATAGATCCCATTTCTAGGATTTGCCAAGGCCATCCCCTCATAATCTACTAGCTCATAGGCACCTTTCTCTAACACACGTTTGACAATGTAAGGACCATTCTACATGGGGTTAAAATTTCCTATCCCCAAGGGTTCCTTAGCTTGATCCCACAAAAGGACCAAATATCCTTCACTAAAATTCCTTGGATGGATAGACTTATCATACTAGAACTTAATGCAATGCTTATTTACTTCTAGAGCCACTAAGGCATCTCGGTGCTGCTCATCAAGCTGCTCTAAGTGGAGCAAATGTTCCTCCAATGGGGAAGTGTCCGGTAAGAGCTCGATGGATAGCTTTAATGATTTCACATTCAACTGGAAAGACAGACTCCACTCCATGTACAAGCTGGTATGGAGAAAAAATGATGGCAATATTAACCACGGTTCTATAAGCCCACAAAGTAGGATATAACATGATATGCCAGTTGGTCTTGCTTTGTGCGATGGTTCATTGGAGAATGGACTTAAGTTTTTTGTTCACTGCTTCAACCTGTCCATTCGCTTGAGGGTAATAAGAAGGGGAATGCTCCTGCTTATACCCTAACTTCGAGGCCAACTCTTCCAGCATCCGATTCTAAAAGTGCCTACCATGGTCAATGACAAGCTCCTTCGGAATACTGAACCAAGTAATGATACCATTGAATACAAAATGCGCGGCTGTCTCACCGTCATATTTAACCATGGGCATAGCCTCAACCCATTTTGTGAAATAGTCAACAGTGACTATAATATGATGATGGCCCCCAGCTGAAGCTAGGTTGCAATCCATGAAATCAAGCCCCCACTTAGTGAAGGGACCACCGGTGATAATTGGATGTAATGGGGCAGGATGTGAGTACATATTGCGTGTAAACACCTGGAAAGGGTGGCACTTCTTGACTACATTGACACAATATTTAAAGATCGACGACCAAAAATAACCCACTCTCAAGATTTTTTGGGCTGTAGAAAGCCCAGCTAAATGACCACCACATGACCCTCCATGGAAATCATTCAGTACAAGCTCAACTTCCTCATGAGTTAAACAACGACGTAAAATGGAATCTACCCCACGGCGGTACAATGTGTTATCCACTTTAAGGTAGTTCTTGGATACGTGACGTAACCGTCGTCATTCATCCCGTGAAAGGTGAGTAGGGACCTTCAATGTTTGTAAATATATGATGATATCCCCATACCATGGATCCAAAGTTAAGATCAGTAAAATGTGCTCATTGACAAACGTATCTTCACAAGCTTCCTCCTCCTCCTCACTTGGGAAATCTGATATAAGCTTCACAAAAATCAATAATTTTTTCGATTTTGCCAAAATAAACTCAAGATCGAATTCTTCCAAGATGACAATCCACTTATTATACATTCCCCTTATCATCCTTCTAGTGAGGATGAACTGAAATGGATTGACATGGGCTACCACCAAGGTTTGGAAAAAGAGAATGTAATGTCTCAACCTTTGAACTGCATGAACAGTAGCTAAGGAAAATTTCTCCACATGGGAATAATGGAGCTTCACATCTATAAGGTTTCAGCTCAAATAATATACGATGTGATCATGGAGCTCCTCATCCTCTTGAACCAAAACCATATCAATTGTCTCCATGGACGCAGCCACATAAAGCAAAATGTCATGGATATAGTTGGGTGGACTAATCACAGGGGCCGATGCTAATGCTCGTTTAAGTGCATCAAAGGATTCCTGGGCTCACTCATCATAGCAAAAGGTAGTGTCATTCTTCAAAATACGCATAAAGCCTCTAGTCAAATTGGAAAAATTAACCATGAATCTCCGCAAGAAATTTGCCATGCTTGGCAAACATTGAAGATGTCTAATGCAGGGATAATTTTAGGGGCGAATTTTAGCCCAGTGGACTATTTTTCCATGTTTTTCTCCCAAAATAGATGCCCTATTTTGAATTTTTTGAATCCATGTTTCGCCCAATTTTTATGGGGTAAATTTTTTACACCCTAAAAATCGCCAAATTATTATATAAATGATATAAAATCCTTAGATTTTTTTTTTTTTAAAATATCGATCATTCATTTTATAGTTGACGTTTTAAGAATTGGTAATGTTCACCAACATTTATACATTTTTAAATAAGTATGGTTCCTTAAAATCATCCCTGGTCTAATGTTTCTCGTAGGAGACAATTGAAGTATTGCCTCAACCTTTAAGGGATTGACTCTTATACCATCCTTGGAGACAATGAACCCTAACAAGCGATGAGACTTCATACAAAAGATGCATTTATGAGGATTTAACCTAACCAAATAATGGCGGCATCTTTCAAACACTAATCTCAAATGGTAGGAATGACGCATCCTCTCACGAGAATGAGCAGCAAGGTCATCCAAAAATACTTCAATAATCAATTTGAGATTATGCAAAATCAAGGTCATAGCCCGCTAAAATGTGGATTTGGCGTTTTTAAGGCCGAAAGGCATCTCCCGATATGCAAAGGTACCCCAAGGACAAATAAATGCAGTTTTATGTTGGTCCTTGGGTTTGATCTATATCTGATTATATCCAGAAAAGGTGTCCATAAAGGAAAATACCTCGCTTCCCACACACTCATCCAAAATTTGATCAATAAATTGTGTGGAAAAATTATCCTTAGGACAGGAACGATTCAAGTTACGGAAATCAGTGCATATATGGATCGGTCGGTGATTCGTATCAACCGAAACAGGGTTTTAAACCCACTCCGTCAAGGGAACGGGATATATAAAATCGACATTTAATAGCTTTTCTATCTCATCCTTAATCGTGGGTGCTTTTTTAGGATTCACCGCAAGCAAGCGTTGTCGAACAAGCTTAGCATTGGGATAAGTTTTAACTTCATGTTCAACAATGTGAGGGTTGATACCTAGAATTTCCTCATATGACCAAGCAAATACATCATGAAACTCTTTGAATAGAGCCGACAAACAGAAATTAGGAACAGTCACCTCTAATACCAATTAAGAGGAAGTCATGGGAGTGCCTCTCTTTCCTTCAAGAGCACTAAAAACTTCATGTATAGCTCAAAATACAACTTACAACAATGTACATCTTTTCTATAACTCACTAACAGAGCTCACAAAATCAACACAACATCTATAGGATTGTTAGAGCTTGGCTTCTACTACTAACAATACTTCCAAGATGGTGTTGCTGCTAACTGTTACAGCTAGCACCACTTTATACGCCTATTTCTGTTAGCTCTGACTACTGACAGCCATTCAGAGCTCACTCATAGCTCTGTTATAGCTAACCTTTTAACAAGTTTCAGATGACCCCTACATCCATAAACTCAACACAAATATTATACTGAATTAATAAACAACATTCCCACAAATAAACTCCATCTGCAAGCAAACTAACATCAAAAAATAAAACTGAGTTTTCTAACTCAAGAATAGAGTAAACACGAAAAATAACACACTAAATTTCAGAGTTCAACTCTGTGTATTAATCTACATCTTTTTCTATCCAAACATGATTACAAGCTTAGGTATTTATAACATTTTTGGCTAGGTGGATCATTAAGTGTTGGTTGTCCCTTCACTATACAAAAACATAATTCTTTGCAAACGCCGTGTCACAGTCTATTACAGTATGAGAGAGTGGAAAACTGTGACACCTCTTGAGAAGTTAGATGTGCTTTGCTGGCTTAATCAAAACTGCTTTTCATGATTTATAAATTTAATCTCCATCAGAATTTAATTAATTCTCTCCCATTTCATTTTGCTGGCTTAATCAAAACTGCTTTTCATGATTTATAAATTTAATCTCCATCAGAATTTAATTAATTCTCTCCCATTTCATGAGCTGCGACAAGAACTCTGAATGCTCCTTCAATAATGTCATCGACTCAATAGTTATTTGATGAGCTATGACAGAGGCTGTAACTGCTTCTTCATAAATCAGTGTGATGTGCTGCGCATTTGAAATCTTGAGAGAACCGCAAAATTAAACCTGTGGCAGTGGTTGGCTCTTCTCAGTTGTGGGGGCCACAATCTGGGTTGCCTCTACATAGTGTTGCCTCTTCAACATTTTCAGTGGTCAATTGGTTTGGGCGATGGAGTAATTAACCATTGCCAACAATTGCTAGAGTAGTTAGCAGTCTTAGAGGTAGCTTTGATTTTGTTTGAAAATAAATGGATTTGATACATCCATGTGGATCTTGATCAAATTGGTTTTTCTATGTATAAGAATCGATCTAGGATTGAATATTTACATCAATTGAATATAGAAGTTTTGAACTATGTTCATCTATTCTCCTGTTCCAGTTTTAGTTTGGTATATTCATGACTATTGAGTTATTGAGTGGCTATTGAATGAACATCATGCGATGTTGAAGTTGTTTAATCCATAGAATGAATTACTGAAAATTTTTGGTGTTGAACTAATCAGAAATTTGTTCTAAATTCCAAATTATACAAGGTTGGTTCAAGGTCGAAAGGGAAAATAACTTTTGATTACATGTTAGGCGATAGGGAAATTAGAGCGATTTCAAAGAACGAATAAAAAACCTAAGTTATGATACTCGAAATTTGATGGTCAAATTCGAAGTTAAGTATACGATTGTAGAATTACTTCATCGTGCTTTCTTTATTATGGGTACTACCTTGTGTATTGGCATCAAGTAGTGATCTTGTATACAATTTCTCATTGAAAAAAGAGGTTCAACTCCATTTCTTAAATTCTATAATAAAAATCCAATTTGGGATTCACATTTAGTAATCAAATGACCAACGCTTAAGAATCTTGAAGAAGCCACACGTTTCTTGAAGTAAAATTCTTTATTCACTCAATGTTCTATTTTCATATCTTAGCATTGGTAATAAGTGCAAAATCTGTCAACTAATAGAAAAACATTTATTGTTGAAAGTTTGTTGTTCAATAGGTAACTAGGAATCAAACTCTTATTCGGTATGAAAGTATATGAGAAGGTATTGACGTGGGAAATTGAAATCATGTATGTGCTTGGTAATTAGTGGGATCATGGAAGAGACAAATAAATATGGAAATAGTTTAGTACTCTGGGATCAAGTACTTAATGCAGAGTAAAGGGATTAACATAGTTTTAAACAAAGAACATAATTCTATCTCTAGTTCATAGGATTGAGGTCTATCTCTAGTTCAGAGGACTGAGGTGTGGGTTTGGGGAATCTACGTCTTGCTACTCCAGTTGTTGTTTCCATTTATCAATGTTTTATTGAGAGGATTGAGGTGTAAGGGGACCAAGTTCTATCCTGCTACCATCTGGCTTCACCACCAACCCCACATGTAGAAGGAAATATCCATTCAATCTTCAAAACTATGTCGTTGCATATCTGAATCCTTTTTCAAAGAGTTCATGATCTATTTGAGCATGGCTTGTTCACCATATTCATTAATATGTTGGATTCTCATGTATGACTGGCTTCATAATTAAACACCACAAGACGATCCATATGGATTCCAACACTGCCACCATAGCCTACATCCCAAGAAACAGGACACAAAACAAACAAATTGTTCAAAACTTAAATAATAATAAGTAAATGCAATAATATCACAACCACTCTGAGAAGGATCTAAGCATAAAATTGATGCACTGAAGAGGAATACTCTGCCTTTGATACACTCAGTCTTCTGACTTGGAAATTATTCTACGTTTGATCCCAAGTAAATCATGCTGCAATCATGCACTTTCAGGAAGAAAGCATTAATTTTCTTATATCAAACTCTATCGGATACACTAGTGGATGGAAGAAATGTAAGTCGTAACAAAAAATGTGTATCAATTTGCACATATCTACCTTAGCACATATTTGGTAGAAGATATATCCAGAAATCATGCATAATAAGAATTTTAACAAATGAAATCTCCATACACGTGATATTTTTTTAAAAGAATAAAAAACTTTTCCGATTCATATATAGGTTATATTGTTTAAATAAATCAATCAAACAATTAATTTCTCCTTCAAATCACGCCAGCATATGTCAAAATATATATATATATATNTTTACATTAGTTAATGTTTGCTTTTTTTCTAACTTTTTTTTTGTTTATTATAATTCAAACATACACATATATTTTCCATGCTAAATAAGGGAATCAGTTTATTTTTTAAGATAATGTCCAGAAAAGTGTCAGCTTTATTTTTATCTAAGATCAGTTGTTTCTGGCAATGATAGTTTTCCTTTTTTTGAGAAGGATAGTTTCCTCCTTGAAATCATTGTACATGGCAATATTGAGAATTATAATTAAAAGCAATGGACTAAAAGTTATTTAATTTTAAAATTTTCATATACATTATAAAACCTAAAATTAATTTATTGCATCAAGAGAAGCTAGATACCCTACACTAGGTTAGTCACCAGATGCAAACCAACATAAATAAGAAAATATTAAAAAATTAAAAAAATATAAAATATAAATTACATAACTTAAATAAAAAATAATAAATTAGCATAAATCAATTTTAAACCCAAATATATACAAAGAAAAATCTAAATAATATAAAAATATACCCCAAAATTTTGAAAAAAAAAACTATATTATATACAATATCAATAACAATTAATATAAAACAAATAAAGAAATAAAGTCTACAAAACCAGTTGTTTAAATAAGCTTCCAAAATAACACTCAAATACAATATAATGATAATTATTACCAAATTATCTGTACCATAGTCGTTCCATATCGAGAAATCAATCAAAGCGTTTACCCTCCCACAAAAATATGACGACAAAGAGGAGAAATCCCCTTGCGTTACGTCTTGGGCTGCAAATTCCTGTCTTCTCACACGAGAGAGATGATCGTAATTACCTCATGGGCATCATTTTCACGCGCCTATGTAATTCGTCTTCCTCGTCGTCGCTGAATCGCTCGTAATCCTCCCACGAAAGAGTTTGCCACGGGGAAAATCTTCACCGGTTGGTGGAGCTAATGAGCGTCTATTTCACGCCCCTGATCTGTATTTCGTCTTCGTCATCGTTGCTGAAATCGCTCGTAATTCTCACACGAAAGAGATCGTAATTACCCTCGGCGATCTCTTTCCTGTGAGAATTGCGAGCGATTCAGCAACGATTCGACGAAGACGAATCACAGGAATCTAAACTTGGGATTCAGCAACGATGATCTCTTTCGTGTGAGAATTACGAGTGATTCAGCAACGATAACGAAGACTTTCGCCTATCTTCCGACGAAAGGTTGCCTGTGCTGCCGCATTAATACTTCCCCTCTTCGCAGCGCATTTGTTTATATACAGATATTGACTGTGGCTTCATTGATATTCTTAGATCCTTAGATCCCTCCTTCCTGTCCATAAATAGAATCTTCTCGGATTCTTCTATGAAAATTCTGCCCGGGTGCAGCTAGTAATTTGTTGCAATATTTAATGTTTGCGGGGAAGGTTGCCGGAAGATGCATGGCAAAAGTTTTGGTTTCTTCCTTAATTCAGATCCTTCAAGCCGTTCGGCGATTCGTTTATTTGGAAAATTGTTTTCTCATTTTTAGCTATTCGTCAAAGATGCAACGTAGATTATGGCGAACAATACTCTACATGAGAGGGTCGTCACATTGTGAATGATTAGATATTAAATAGGTTGACATCCAATGATCCTCGCGTTAAATATTGCATTGCATGTATTATATTTTTAACGGTAGATTAAGGGTACATCTTGCGTGCATAACGTGGGCATGAATCTTGCTTGCAAAGAGCGCTAGCTCCCAGCCTCCACCTCAGTCGCATCTTCGTCCACATTAAAAAAACGTTATTAACTAACAACTAAAATCCAACCGTATTATTTAACTGCTATCTTATAAATGTGTAGAAACTGATAAAGTCAATTTTGAAAATGACAAACATCCTTTTTAAATGTTTAATACAATTTATTAAAATAATAATAACATAGAAACTGATCAAGTGAAACATAAAGATGATACACATAATTTCGTAACGTTTTTAAAAATTATTAAAATTTAAAATCCTATCATTGATAGGATAATAAATAAATAAAAACATCATCTAAAATGCGGTTATTTATATTCAAAAATACTTTTTGTAATGATTATAAAAACTATTAAATAAAAAAACTTACCATTGTAATACTAGAATTAAAAAAGTTAATGTGAAAAGTCATTATTATATATATATAAAGTAATAAATATAAAAAGTAAGAGTATAACTCAATATTAATAATGTTTTTAATGATATATAATTTTTATAATCTATAATTTTTAAATTTAAAATTATTAAAATTATTTTTAAGTAAAAAAAAAAACTATTTTTATATAAATATAATCAAATTATTTTAATTTGAAAAAAAAAAATCCTTTGTTTCACAATAATTAATATGGAATCGTAAACGATGGTGTTTTCCTTGTATTTATTGGTGTTTCTCTAGACCCAGAGTCACCACCATTAACTTTCCTACATATACCTTAAAAAACTTTCCTACATATACCTTAATACGTTTTTAGGGATATCAACCTAGGGTTATGACAACCTTAATTTGATCCAAAATTGGGATATCAACCTCTATGTAGGGTTATAACAACCTTAATTTGATCCAAAATTGGCCTTTTCCATAAAATTAAAAAAATAACGACCTCTAAATTTATATGATAATGACTCTAGATCATGGAAAAAGAATGAAGGTTAATTGGATTGAGGGCATGAGGAACAATATTTTCTATTTTTATATTACATGAAGGTTAATTAGATTGAAGACATAAGATCTTTTCACAAAAATTAGAAAAATAACGACCTTTAAATTTATATGATAATGACCCTATATCATGGGAAAAGAATGAAGGTTAATTGGATTGAGGGCATAAGATATTCTAGAAGGTGATGAGGAACCATATTTTCTATTTTTATATTCCATGAACATTAATTGGATTGAAGGCATAAGATCTTCTATAGGTGATGAGGAACCATATTTTTTATTTTTATATTTATTAAATATAGAAAAAGTGTATCATAAAGATAAAACTTTTTAGTGGAGGTTTTGGTGAAAACTCTTTAAAAAATATCTATTTATTCATTTATAGCAAATATTGCTAATAGAGGTACGTAGTCCAAAGGTGTTTTTTCCTATGCTTAGAAGATGTGCAAATGCACTTTAGCAATCTCAAATATGGTGCACCCATGCAACAAATATTAAGATGATAGATTGGATGTAGTTATACCCAATTAGTGAAAATAACTAGATGTATTTGATGTGGTTATATCCAATTAGTGAAAATAACTCAATTTATTTTACTTTTAAACAAATGCTTTTGAGTGTGTTTGAAACATACAAATGCATTAGTCGGAATGACAATGAGGTTGACTATCAGAGATTATAGGTAATTAAATATAGCTTTTAAAATTGTTTTAAAGCTTAAAAATTATACCAGTGTGTTTGTGTTTAATTGTTCATAGCCATATTAAGTTTACTAAACAAATATATACAACAAACACCAAATTGGCATATTTGTATGACTAACCCTTAATTGTTGCTAGTCTATTGTCACATTCCTAGATTTTTTCGATTTCAAATTAATTTGGTTAATGTTTCATATTTTGTTTAGCTGAAAATTGTGCCTCTTTCAAAAGAATAAAAAATAAAATGTTTGTTAGTTTTTAGTTTAAATTTTTAATAAATTAAAATTTAAAATATAGCTAAATTTCTCACTTTTTTCATTTAAAAAAATCACATAGTACTCAAAATATTTAGCATGCACCAACTACGAAACAACATTATGCAGCATGCTCATATATAACAAACCATTAGTGATGTGTGCATGAGTGTTACCAATTTTTTTTAAAAGTAATTCAAATTTACTTTGCGCTCTTTATAATATATAAGAAAGTTGCATTAAAAGAGCTTCTCAATATTATTATCAAACTAATTAGTAGAGTAATTTAATGCAATATATATATATATATATATATAAACAAGAGCCACGAGGTGGCAATGTCGTCGACACGATGAAATGACAAGAAGTTATTAGCAAAGAAAATAGCCTTTTGCATATAAGGAAAATCTATTGAAATGACGTAGGACCCTACTAGAGAGGTGTAGGATGAAAGTAACTTAGACATCACCTACTTTTAGATTTTTATCCATAAAACCTTATCAAATTTCTTCACAATATAAGAAATGAGTAGAAGGATTAAATCAAATATTCAAGAATTTATTCTTGATCCAATATTTTAAGGAGAAAAACATTTACATTTAAGCTTGCACCTACATGAAGTATTGAGACCAAAAAGAGTATTGCATTTTCACAAATTGAATATTTAACAAGTGAAACTAGATTTATAAACAATTAACATTTATTGGCTTGGTTGTTCTTGTTTAAAGTGTTTATTGCACTCCCATATGGAAGTTGACTTCTATGAATGACCTAATGCATGTTATTGGAATTTATGTTATGGCTATAACATTTTGGGAAGCTTGAGGTGAGCATGGTTGTTTTTTATTGTCTTGTTGATCAAGTAATTTTTTCTCATATGTACTCTTTCCATGAGTAATTATTTTTCTTCTCCTGAATATTATTGTGTTGTGCAAATGGACTCTCTAAGCTTCACAATACTCTGTGCATTCATCGAACCTCATTAGAACAATGAACCTAACATGACAATGCAATTCCATCAAACATCTTTAGAACAATGAACCCAACATGACAATGCAAAACAAAAATATTACATGCTAGGTAGCTTGAGTGCTTAAAACTCTGCAATAAACTTTTAACTACTTCTCTCTCTCGCTAGGTGTGGCAAATTAAGACTTTTATGGTTGAACAAATTAATCAGAAATATTGCACGCTTCACAACTTAGGTGGTTGAAGTTGCAACCGGTCTTTAACTGACAAAAATAAGTTTTTTATAACTATCTCTCACACCACCAACATTTGACAATGATAGCATATTCCCTGAATATGCCATCTACTCCATCACTAAAGAGTGTGATGCACACTTGTGAGGGGGATGCTTCGAGTTCTTTGTCTTGGTTCTGTATGATGTAGTTTCATATAATTTTCTACTATAAGAATTCTAGTTAAGTAATATTGTAAGCAAGCGGATAAACTATAGGGCTTGTTTTTTTGTAGTGTTCATGTGAGTGCAAATAATCCCTCACATTTATAAACCTTAACTTCATACTAAGATTTCTGGTTGTGCGTGGAAAAATTGTTGTTTGTAGTTTATATGTTTTAGTATAAGTAAAAAATAGAGCTTAAAAGATAATGCAAATTCATATCAAAGTTATGGACTAGCTTCAGATGAATTCTTAAACCATGAAGGAAAATGTTTGAAATAAATTTTAATCAGTAAAATTATTATGAAGGCCCTTTGTCCATAAGACTTCACTTGAAATTAGGTATTAAATTTCCAATGTTTGAAAAATGAACAAGTTATCTTATTACGTTTCTACCATGCAATTTCAGAACATAAGCTTCATTGAAAATGGTTACCTTCTGCAAAATCAAGCAAGGATTCCATACTAGAGCGACACTTCATTGAGATTAAGCTTAACAACACGGTACTAGCCCTAAAAATCATAATTAACATGTTTTCTAAATATTGTGTCATTGAAAGTACTTTAATTTCTATCTCAACCCAGAAAAGTGACTCAAATGTACTAAATGTTGAATGTTAATCCTTAATTGTTTAGTTTGTTAAACTCTCATTATTTCCCTAATGTGCTAGTATTAAAAAAAATTACTCAAGGAAAGTTTAGATTAAATCGAAACATTTTAGAAAAATCAAGTTAGAATTGTCCACAACCTTAAGTTTTACTTTACTTTAAAAAACATTTTAATTCAAAAAATTAGCGGTTAAGCAACTACGCAAAGGATGAATCAAAGCCCATAGACACTATTATTGTAAATAACATAGATGGAAAAATTAACTTCTGAAGATATAATGGTTAGTTATTGATGAGTCTAAGCGATCACGATTCTCCATTCTCCAAGATATTGAGCCACATCATCCATGAGCCAGCATCATTTGTATATAGTTGCAATAGGTGAATACCTAGGTATAGACTAAAGATGGAATGATTTTAGATGCAAACTAAAGAAATTTTATAAATTAGATTTATCTTTTTAATCGATTGGATTACCATCCAATGGATTGGATCAATTGGATTTCCATCCATGAAATGCCATCCCACCCACGTGGAAAAAGACTTGATGAAAAAAATAACACTTGATTAGAAATTGACCCTTAGGTAGGTAGTCCACACACATCAAATCTCCAAATTTTGATGTGTGTTCCCAACTATTTCTTTTTGGTATATGCCAAATAAGTGCATCCCTTCCATCCGTAGCTAATCATCGATTGAAAGTCCGTTATCTCCCTTCAGGTGCATTCATCAGTACCTAATCATGGATTGAAAGTCCGTTATTTCCCTTCATGTGCATTTATCATTGTAGACATCTATTGGCCCAATAGATTTGAAATCTTTAATAATTGAGAGAGGGGAACTTTGAGTTTAATAAACTTTCCAGAATTCAGAGTCTAGACATAGTCAAAAGAGAATTCACTTTCAAACCAACATCTAAAGTATACAATTCTTTTTTTGAGAAAAAAATTCAAAACTTTTCCATAAAGAGGCACATAGAGGTTTATAAAATTTAAAGTCTAAAACAAGTGAGAAGAGAATTCACTTTTTAAACCAATATATAAAGTATCATAATCTTAATCTTTTGCAAGATGAGAAGCAATCAACCAACCATAATCTCACTTGCATTAAATTTCAAAACCATTTCTAAATGATTATGCCTATTAACAGACTGAATGTTATTTCTTGAATACAATGTCTTTATTTATACAAACACAGGTGGTCGTCGTGAGTAAGTAAGTATGACGGTGCTTCTGATTTTGGGTATTCTCCCAAGTGCCTCTCATAGAGTTGTTTACTAGTAAAATCCAATGGTATTCTCTCTTGCATGAGTACTACTCTAATTCCTTTACTTGAGGTGTTACATTCCAAGACAAAATTATTAGTGACGTCATGAAAAACGAGTACTAGTTACTTTGATGTTTATATTGTATATTGGGCGTCAGACCGCATTGCACATGAGTATGATGATTTGTTAGATATATTGGGCGTAAGCTAATGCATATGTTTTATTTAGCATGTATGTGATTGTATATGTTAGGCGTGGACCGTTATGGACACGATTATTGTTGTAGGACAATATACTTATCATATTATGTGATTTACCTTAGAATGCATATACTAAGATGATTATTGTCATAGAATGTGCAAAAGACTAAATGCACGATAGAGTTCTATAATGTGTTGGGCGTGGAGCGTGAAGCACATGAGTGATGAGATTTTGTGTTTAGCACAAGCTCTAGAGCACATGAGTGATTTCATTTTTGTGTTGAGCTCCAGAAAAATCTATTTGACATCTAAAAACTTGCAATGCACTACATTTCACAATCTATGCAAGCAGTTATGAATAGTAAATACTTATAGATACATCTAATTTTTAACTTTTAGATATTCCATGTGGCCTTATTTATGGAGGGGAGTGTCAACTACTAGTTGACTGGTAACTCAATGGGACTTTTGAGGAATTGATCCTACAGAACTTCTAACTTGACCGACTAGAATTTTTTTGAATGAGCTTTCCCACTAGGATAATATCACTGTGATTTATTGAATTGTGTGTCATGGAATGCATCCTTTGCAAAAGTAGTGTAAATGGTTGTCAATTTTTTAAAATGACAGATTTTGAAATTTGTTGTTCTACTCTACAATGTAAGAAAAATCCATTTGGCATCTAAAAAATTGCAATGCGCTACATTTCACAATCTATGTAAGTAGCTATGAACAGTAAATACTTATAGATATATCTAATTTTTAATTTTTATACATTCCATGTGACCTTATTCATGGAGGGGAGTGTCAACTACCAGTTGACTGGTGACTCAATGGGACTTCCAAGGCGTTGATCCTGCGTAACTTCTAACTTGAACGACCGGAATTTTTCTCAATGAGCTTTCCCACTATGTTAATATCACCTTGATTTATTGAATTGTGTGGCATGGAAGACATATTTTGCAAAAGTGCTGTAAATGGTTGGCAATATTTTAATATGACAAGTGTTGAAATTTGTTGTTCTACTCTACAATGCAAGAAAAATCCATTTGACATCTAAAAACTCGCAATGCACTACATTTCAAAATATATGTAAGCCATTATGAACAATAAATACTTATATATACATCTAAATTTTAATTTTTAGATATATTTATTAGTGTAAATCCATTGATGGAGAGAGATCAAGTTCCTAAACTGTAAATCATTTTGAAGATGTAAATATGTGAGGTTTACACCACTAGGAATTTGATCTCTTTCTACACTTAATAAATTCAAAGTTAAAATGGAATTAAACTATATATTGGAAATTTTAACTTGACTTATATTTTAATAATAATTATTTTATTTTTATTATTTTTATGTTACACATCAAGTAAAGAATGATTTATGGAGACTAAGTTGGACATGACATGATTGAATCAAAAACATTTTTTTATATTGATTTATGGAAAGTTGAAGATTTATATCATGGCACCACAATATAAAATGACAATGAGAGTTCCCATTAAATTTGATATCCCTAACTACCATTCAACCATAAGCCTATAAAAATGTAATAACTAAATTAAATTACATGGCCATTAATTTTACCACTTAAATTATGGTGTGACACATTTTCTTTGTTACATGATATTTGAGTGTGTGATCAACTCACATCTTTGCATTTTGATGAGAAATTGTAATCATCCCCATGTAATGTCGGTTGAATGAGGTTATGGGATTGTCACTTTTTCCCCTTTGGCTCCATATGCTCTCGCTGTGCCATTTTTAATCCCTTTCAGATCAGCTCAGGCTCTGCCATTTTCAGTCCCTCTTAGAAAACAAAATGGATCAGCATGCACTGAAAACAATGCTTTGAAAGACAAATGAGATAGTTGAAGAGAATTTTTGGGTTAAAATGGGTAATTATTTATATATGAGATGAGTAGTTTGGTTGAAGTTGGTCATTGAAGAATAAACAATAAAAATTGGAAAGTAGTGAATATTATTGACCATGATATTTAATATTATTGATCAACAAAAATTGAAAACTACAGAATAATAGAATATCATTATAATACAAAACACAAAGTTGGTTAGGAAATGGATGGCTTGTGATTCAAAAGGAAATTCTTCACAATTGTATTGAAATCCCGTAGGTTCTCTATATGAGGGATGTGGGAAGCATTTTTCATTACTATCAACTCTTCTTGATCTACAAGATGTCTGCACAACCAACATATTTATCGAAGATCTTATTCTCTTTATCAAAATGCCGAGAACATTCAAATTTCAATTAAAAATATATATTTTTGAATAGAATATGGTAAGGGAAGTGTTATTTATTTAATTTGAACCAGTAAAGCTCAAAGCTTAAATGAAACTCTATACTTCTATGAGAATATTAGGAAAGCTCTGCACTTAAATGTAACTCCATACTTTTATGAAAATATGTTTTGAGAATATTGCAATATTTTTATACCTGCCATTTCGGGTGAGCATTTCACCATTTTCATAAGCGAATGCAAAAAAGATAAAACATTAAGTTGTAGAAGCTTAAGTTGACCAAGTATGTAGGCAATTTTTAGTGCTTTACTCTTCTTTTACAATTTACTGTATATTTATTACTCTTCACATTCAAAGAAGGGTGAAACATTAACCCAAAACTTAAGGCATAAAATACGTTCCATATTATGTTAAATTCCAAAAATATTTATCCAAAAAATTTCCTTACTTATTATCCAGCCATGTTCTAACTGTGGTTTCAGAGGTCCATGTCATTGAGTTATTACCTTTGCATAAACACTTGATCAGTTGCATTTCTTCTTCAGTTTAGGTGCATTACAGGGATGTAGAATCCTCAATTCATAAGTGTGAGGGTACCAATTTCTATAATACAAAATATCACATGCAACTAGTTTGACACTAGACCAACCCTACACTGCTTACCATCCACAACTAGCAATATGAGAAAATGCTGAAACACAATTGGAATAGAAGCACTCACCTCCTAAGTTTGAAGGCCTTTTCAACTGGAAAAATTTGGTCATGCTCCCCCAAATAATCAACACATCCTACATATCACCCAGAAATCTCCCCTTTAATACCAGGCATATTCTACCCTGAACAAAGGGATCAAGTTTAATTAGAGCAGTTGAAAATGATTCTCGATCGTGAGTCTTATAAGAAGAGAAATAAATAGGAAATAGTGAATACCTTGTTGATAAAAAGAAGAGGGGATTCACTTTTTACTACCATGGGTAATTCCTTCCAGCAACTCTACTTTCTCTGCTCTATTTTCCACATACAGAGTCTGCACCACAGTTCATATCAACCTCTTAAAAATTGTTGTTAGATAAATAGAGACAAAACACAAGCAACTCCCAACAGACTAATGAAGAGCGTCCCATCCATTCCTCTCAAGAGGTTGAACTTGATGATAGAGAACGTAGTGAGTGCCAGTGTGAAATCAATAATCACATATAAGACAAAAGGCCTTCTTCTTCAAAGGATCATATCGGTGAGCCACTAAGTACCGCAACCATAGCTTCAATGTGAAAGGGTTCTTCAAAATCTCTTGTTCATAGAACAAATCCTACTGACCAGGTTAGAGCTCCTCAAAAATCATTGTAGTGGGAATTTTATGGACAATTACTGAAAACTAGGAAAAAAGATGCACTTCAATGCTCTTGTTAACTTTGGTGAATGCATGTATGTGTATGTGTATCACAATCAAAATGCATGTTTAAACATTCATGTCCTGTAAATGAAATCCAAAGAAATACACACATGTTCTAAAGAAGTATGTACAGTTAAAAGAAATTATGAATATTAAAATATATACAGAGAAGAGAAAATGCAAATTCCCAGGTTCCATTCAAGATGTAGAAAATTTGGTTTGTACAACACCCAGGGACACATGTTTTTGGCATGTAACCACACAAATCCTCGTCTACTTGTTACCACCTATGCATTCAACACTCATTACCTGCATTAAATATTTCATAAATAATATTAAGGTATGATCATGGTAAACTATTAATGGAGCTTTAAAATCGAATGAGAAAAAGAAACATAGAATTATCGTATATAGAGGCAGTCGTAAATCAGAAGCCATATAGAAGTAATGCTAGTAGAACTTTGACGTAGAATTATCTTATATAGAGGTGGTTGTAAATCAAAAGCCATATCGAAGTAATGCCAGTCACAAACTTTGTTTGTTTCTTATAGAGACAACATAGAATTTCGAAAGGCTTTCCCTCTACCTTTTGGTATATAGGCATCACTAAAAACTCCTTCCATGACATAAACCCCCTTTTTTACAGGGCCTGAATTCTCTCTGGAATACCATAGATATTTCTGTGCAGCTTCCTAGAAAAGTATTAGATATTTGAGCACAACCAAAAACAATATGTCGGCTCACACAATGAATCATGAATAATACATACATTCACTAGCTATTAACGCCAAAGGCAAATCAATTTCAGCAAAGTGTTGGTTGAACCCCAATGCGTAGCTTGGATGTTCTGGCAACTGCAGGCATTGAAATCTGCAAACCAGCACAAACTCCTTGTCCCGTTCAATGTTGGTTTGTATTCAATATACATTAGTAGTGGTGCATTTAATGGGTTGTAGGTATTTAAAATTTCAATCTTTGCATGCATTTAATGCTAATGTTTACAAATATTGGTTGTATTAAAATTTTGGTGATGAGAACTTGCCGCTGGGTCTTGGGGCATAAGACCATAGAGAAACTTCACCTGCATGAACCAATGAACATGCAAAAAAATAGTTTTAAAAATATATTATTTAATACACTTTAAAACCAAACTATGCAAAAACTTTATAAAACACAAAACATTTCTCATATAAACCCTCAATTAATAGACCTTAACAATTGATATATATCACCTTGTAGGGGACATAATAACAAAAATAATGTATCCCTGTAATTTTTAAAGAACTAAAGGTCCGTGAATATATTCTTGAAAACCTCATGATGTGTATATAAACATGGAAAACATTAATATAACTTAAAATCATTTTACAATTTTTTTTGTTTCTATGTTGCATTAAATAATATCTATAAGAACCATTTACAATGCATCTCAATACTATACCTACATCATTTAAGTCATCTATATTTAAATATATATTTTATGTCTATTCACCTTGAGCAAATTTGAAGAGAAGAAAACAATTATTTTTTAGGTGGTAGAGAACATTTCATATTATAAACACATCATTTAAGTCATCTACATTTAAATATATCTTGTGTGTCTATTAACCTTCACTGAATTTCAAGAAAATAAAACAATTATTTTTTTTCTAGGTGTTAGAGAACATCTTTGGTTCTATTGGAATATATATAGATGATTACAAAGACTCATAATGGGGTGTGATCGAGATATCTCTTTTGACCTTTCATTTATCTTAACTAATTATTATTATTATTATTACCAAAACCATTAATTTTGTTGTTATTATTATTATTATTATTATTGCTCCCTTCTTTAAAAGAGCTTTGTTCTCACAACATGTGATTGTTGCATTGACACCTTGTGTAAAATTATATCCATATAAGAATGAGATCTATATTTTTTGGAAAAAACTTGTACTTTCTTCCTATCTATAATTTTCCAGTTAGATGTACGATTGGATATACATTTATTACTTGGGATCCACATTTTACTACTTCGAAGAAAAATGTTAATCTTCTTTTCTTTGCACATCAAAACATCGACATGTTCACCTTGCCCTAGATGTTCATACATTGCCATTTTAAATAATCTAATTCTCCTATTAAAAATTATAACCAAACCTTGTTTATGAGTTGTTTCTTGGAATTCTTTTAAATCTTTCATGTTTCCATGGACATCACTTGAAAGGATTTCTAGTCATTATTATGCATGGTTAAGAGATGCAACAAGTCTCTATAGCCCTTACTTGCACTAGTGGAAAATGAGATATTAGTGACCACGAGATCAAAACTTTTGGTCTCCATAGTTTTTTTAAAGGGATAAATGACCAAAATTGATAATTCTAAGTGAGCTAACTAAAAACGACCAAGATAAATGACCACTTTTGGTCACGGAATAAAAACCAACTAAAAACGACCAAGATAAATGACCAAATTTGATCATGGGATATCTAGACTTCAAATGACCACATTACAATTGGTCATTTATTTGTTCTCACTTCGGCAATTGAAAAATTACAAATTTGACAATGAATTTGTACATTTTACTAAATTCTAACACTGCAAATGGATTCAAAGACCCCATTAACGGGGTCTCCAAAACCATCTGCAATGTTAAAATTTAGTAAATTGTAGACCCCTCATGTGTCATAGATCAGCTATATTTGACACTAATTTAGCTATTATAATTAAGAAATATTTATACACTAGTGTCACAGCTCAACAATTAACACCAAATTTGTGTTATTGATCATGACGACATCGTAGCGAGACACCAAATTGATGATGTGTCGACGATCATCAAGAATGGTCCATGTTCAAAATGTCAATCTACCTCTGGTCATTGGGGATATTCTTATCCCTTTCCATTTGGGACTAACAGATGGAACCCTCATGCATTGCAAGGTCATCGAAGCCATAAAAGCCATCGAATGAGGGTCCAAACATGCCCTTAAATATATTTAAATGTATATTTAAACTAACATAGACCAAATTACACTAGTTGTTCAACTCGAGCTTAGTTGTGTATAAAAAAATTATAATATTAAAGAATATATTATACTCACAAGAGCATGGTTTAATAACAAGCAATGAAATGAGACATGTTAAAAACCCTCTATTGACACTATTGTAAATGTGACTTTGTAAATATGAAAATCATCTATAAAAAAGATTATACTAATACATTATAATATATACATTATGTAAAATATCTTATATTATTATAATACATACAAAATAATTCTAATTATAATACATAAATTTTATAAAATATAATAGTGCATACATAAAAATATAATATATAGCTATATACTAGTTAGGATATACAAAACAAAACAAAAAATATAGTAGAAAAAATAGATGCAATAAAACAAAACTAGTGGAAAAGAGGGTATTTTGGTATCATTGTTGGAAACAATTGAAGACTTTGGTGCGAAGAGGTTTTTGGCATCACCCTTCAAAATAATTTGACCAAATAGTCCTAATGAGGTTTTTTTTGGCATCATCATTGCAACAAACCATGCTATGAATAGATGCTTTGTGTCTCCATGAAGTTCTCGAACATAAATTGCATAGTGAATCGGCTTTGTATTTCCTTTCTCTTCCCCAACACATTCCTTTTTCATGGCTTCTGATCCTGATACTGACTCCCATGATACTCCTCCCATATTCTTCTTATAGTGGGTGGGCAATAGGGTTCAATCATTTTATCACTCGCTATTGAGGCTGAAGTGTATTCAACAGTAGGTGCATAACATTGGGGCTCATCACACAAGGTCCATTATCTTGGCGTACTATTCTCATGGATTACAGGAAACAAATATAAATCTCTCCATGCCATGGATTCTCCCTTTCCAGGTGTGATTCTCTCGTCTAAACTTCTTGTAAAAAAGGACCATTATCACAGCCCTTCCCAATGGTCTCAAAATTTCATCTGAAGGTTCTTCGATATGTTTTTTCTCCATAATATATTTATTTTGAAATTGCTTCTAGGAATATACCCTGAGTTTGGGTCTCAATGGCATATTTGAGTTTCTTCCTTCCCGCAATGGAATTTAAACGTTTCTTCCTTCGAGTAATGCACTTCAAACTTCAATATGTTTGATTCATATTCAAATATTGTTTGGATCAGATCCAAATTGCATCGATTGGACTATATGTTGATTGTGGTTTTTTTGAGACCCCATTGTAGAACATGGAAAATCACCTTCTAGAATGAATGTAGTTCAAAACCACAAAGAACCGAATCCATATTCAAATGGTATGTGAGGTCAAAGCTATCGTAGGAAATGCCACCAATAAATAAAAATATCCAGGTTCAAATACAATATAAAGGAAAACATTCATAGGGCATGTTTCTATGTATCCAAATGCACAATGCACAATCACCTATTTTTTTTCAATGTTGTTGAATGAAAAAAAAAGAACTAAAAATACCTGCCCATTCTATTCGATGACTTGATCTAAATTCTGCCAAATAAACATAGGGAAATGAATCCAGGAAGAAAAACTTAGTAAAAAAGGGCATTAGTAACAAAGCATATTCTATTTAGGGTGAGAAATATATAAGACCCCATCTTGGGATATATTCCAAGTGTCTAGAGAATCACGTGAGTAAAGACAACATGATGAAAATGAATTCTTTATTGTAGCCTTGCTAAAGTACATGAATTGTTCCCTAAGATGTCTATGGATTAGAGAAACTTTAGAAATGGAAGAAACTTAGAATAGGGATTGGGAACATCTCTATAACCCTATATTGGGTTTTATAAAGTTTTCCCCAAAAGGGTGTTGGGAAATCATGCAAATCTTCTTCAGTATTCACTTTTCTCTGTAAGCAAAAATATTGTTTGCTATTTCAAGCCAAAGTACAAAACCCTCTTGAAAGAAAAAGTTTTGGGAAATCAGAAAGAACTCTCAGAGATAGTGAAGTTTAAAATCTCAAAGAAATAAAAAAGCATGTGTTTCAGTTATTCAATGGTTTTGTTGTTGTGGTAATTTTTAAGACGAGTTGTTTGAGCTAGTTTTAAGTTGGGTCATTTTATTTGATAGAGTGCATGCCATGCAATAGTTTTTTTTAGTTGTGTTTTCATTCGTTGTGTGAACCACCGTGGTTTTAGACAATCTAGGACCCCAACACCCATTTCAGAGTTGTTCCATGAATGGGATAAAATGTTAGAAATGTGATTTGTTTATAGTTTTTTAGGTTGACCTCTTGTTAAGCTAACCAAAAAAAATCAAATGCACCAAAGGTGTCGAGAACTTCTAAAAAATAAAACTAAACATGTATTCAATATTATTGAGTGAATAAGAAAATAATAAATATTTAAATAGTGATGATATGTTAGACAATCAAAGTATGAACCATAGGAGGAACTATACATGGACAAATCTTACAAAATCATTCCTTTAGCACCACATCAACCACTTTCTTTAACATTTTTGGCTTTCCTAGTAATCCACCATTTGTATTTTTTGAAATTTTGTATATATTTCTTCACAAAACAACTGAGTACATCATAGATCGGAGTGCTCAATCACATGAACAATAGGGAGACTAGGAAAGTCCAACCCTAAAAGGGCCAAAATGCAAAGCATGTTCTTCTATGTACCAAGAGGAAGGAACTCAACATCATAATGAAAGACAGAGTTTAACTTTCGCAAGCATTGGAAACTCTTGTTTAAACTTCTCATCTCCCCAAAGCTAAAAAAGGGAGAAATCCTTTTAAGTGTAATTTTACATTAATGTTTTCAAAGAAAGACATTAGTAAGAAGCCACATCAAGTGCCAAAAGGTTTTCAATTATTGTTTATAATCAAAGTGTCCTCCAAAAGGGGACATTTATATGTAAGAAGCACCATGAAGAGGAAATGATACTCAACTTGAAAAAATCACCAAAACACCTTAGCAACCCAAAATATCCAAAATAAGTGGTCTACTAGTTCATCCTTGTCATATAAAACATAAGAAACATCTATCACACCAATTGTCTTAAGCCTACACTTGATGGCCAACCCTTGTTGGTGAATAAGTCACCCCCAAACATTGTTGCTAAAAGAGAAACTTGTGATATTTAGATGGATTGGCACCACTAAATTTTTCTACCAAGTCTTTTAACCCCAAGTTTTGTTGAAATGAGTAACAAATTCATAGGTGTTACTCACCATAGTATAAATATTATTGGTCACATAGATTAATACAGGTTTTTAATTCCTCTCTCATCATTCCTTCCAAAATCGTCGTAGTCCATGAAACCACATTTTAAAGAGGAAAAAACCAGGGATCATGAGATGAAACCATCTATAACAACTTTTTCCAATCCAATGAAATTTTGGGGCCGATTAGAAGAATGCTATATACATCATTGATGCTTATATTAATCCCATAGATCCTTCAAAGAAGGAGACCTAGGAAAAATACCCACCATTCCTTTCAGAGAGAATAACATATAGATCATTCATGGCGTCAAATCACAAGATACTACTACAAGTATGCGTGGATGACATTTCACTTCAGATCATTCCATCCAACGTTTTGAAGATGTGACCAAAGGGTCGCCTACCTAGCATGTCCTACCACTAGTTAGGCTTAGGGTTACATCTCATATTGTTTGGAAAGACTGGCATGCAACTAACAGGTGGTTTCTATCTTCTAAATTGTTCTCACATATAAATAAAATGCTTGGGTCCTTCCATGTCCTCTTTCGAAGGTTTCCCGAAGTGAGAATTTTATAAAGAAAAACATTCCATAGAAAATATTTAACCTTAAGGCGGATGGTTAGTTTTCACACCACCAAACAAGTGTGGATGATATTTGTTTTCAAGGAATTCCATAAAAATTCTCAAAGCTATGACCAAGGACTCATCTTCCTAGGGGGGTCCTACCACAATTCAAGGATAGGCCTGCAATTCGGACTATTTGGTTAAACTCACATGGAATTAACATATGCCTGACATATTTCGAATTGTTCTTACATAGAAAGAAAATGTCTGTCTGTTTCCATCTTTTCTTTTTAATGTTTTCCCAAGTCAGAGTTGTATTAGACAAATAAATCCATAGAAAATATTTAAAAGTGTAACTTACTTTCATTTTTAACCCTAATTCTAAGTTGAGTTGAGTATCCCACCTAAAGTTGATCCTTATGTCTTTAAAAATAAGGACAAATTTATAGATCAAATTAAGAACAAGTGGAGGGCTTGAATCTCCATTCCCATTCATCACATACCTTTCCTCCCCTTCTTAGTGAAGTACCCAACCTGATAGGTAGGAAAAGAGGAGAGTTTAACATAAGTTATTGATTTACAATTTATTTTGATATATATTTTGTATTCCATGGTTGAAAAAAATGGGGAGTCTTAAATCCAAAGCAATCCTCCTTAGCATTGTTGCTAACTAGCCACAGACTTTTTATTTTCTGCTGAAACTTGTTGACTTTTTTTTTTGGCTTCCTCTCATCCTCCTTTTTATTATTCCATGCATATATTAAGGAATGTACAATAAGTTCCTTTCCTATTTGGATAAATGTTTTTTCTACATATTTTTTTGAAACTAATAAAATGAAGATATAACTTCTTATCAATGACTAGAAAAAACATATTCAAACATGTCCTGAAATGACTCAAATATCTCCCTAGGGATATAAATAAGTTGGTAGTGTATTATTCAACTAGCCAATTAATAGAGTCGACATTACCTTTTAGTGGGATACAGTATTTGAATCTTGTGTGGTAGGGTGTACACAATTACACCTTTAAGTAAGACTCCTAGTGTTTGCACTATGACATGAGATATTCAATTTTTTCCCTAACTAAAATATGACAATTTTTTTAAAGTTCTATATATGGGGTCCTTTCAACAATAAATGAATCAATAAATGCTAAGTTTCTAGCTTTGTCCATGACTTTTTGTCTAGGAATCCCACCTGAAATCTGGTGACATTTGAAGACAAACCCTCTGTGGAAGTTACTTGTTGCAAGTGGTCCTAAGGTCGAGACCTTTCAAATGGTGGAGAAATTGGGCACTCCTTGCAAGGGTATTGGCATCAATCAATCTTATGGTTCCTTGTACTTTGTGCACAGAAAAAATATTACAGAAATCTGTGAGAAGTCCTTCACTTGGATATCATAGAATAAAAAATAAGATTCTGAGACCCTGTCATTATCTCCCCCTTCACCATGAGTAGAGAATATACATAATGGCTGGGTTAGAAGTCCTCTTTTATGATGGTCTCTGTCAAGAAGCCTAGCCATTGCATGACATTATGTGGGATGCTTTGTTGAAGAAAAATAGAGTTATACTCATATAGACAAATGTTTAATAATGATAAATTATTTTTTATATTACTGTTGTTGATCCTTTCAGTATTAATATTAAATAATCATATAGAATTATGTCTTCTGTCTATTGCAGAATGGTTTCATGGAGATGCATTGGGACTTAATCAGGAGAATGTTTTTAAATTATGTGGGTTCAAGTGCCACGGATGTTGAAAGAAGAGTAGACCAAGGTGTCCACATGCTGGAAAATATTATTTTTTCAAGAGAAAAAATATACCAATCAAAAGATCCCAAATGAATATTCATAGGGATTATTCTGACAATTTCAATGAAGTAGACAGTAATCCTTTGGATATAATACATAACAAACCTGGACATGCTTCATGAACTTTGGACAATATTAGATGGTACATATGAAAGGCATGTGGTAGTCAAATTTGAACCTGTTTTTGAGCATGCTTCTCAAGTTCCCCCATTGAGTAACCACTAGTCCATGGCAGAGTCAGAAATATGTGAGTAATTAGAATGTAGTCCTCTTCTTGGTGCAGAAGATTTGTCTCCTCAAGTGGAATAGGAATTCTCTATTAATTATTGTGTGCAATATGACCAAAAAATTGAGTTTAAAGAACCATCATTTGAATATATGGAACCTTATTCTAAGAATGAACCATTTTTTTCCTTTACATAATTGCCGACATCTGAGGTTGATTAAGTGAAAGAGCTTGCTGATGTGTCTCAAGGAATTATTGAAAATTCATCTAATAGTTTATGTAATAATAAATAAATAGGTATAGGTTGTCATCCTCTGGGATTTGAACCTCGATTTTTTCCTTACAATGGGCCTACCATTCCATCAAGCACTACAGAGAACATGGGATTTCAGCTACCAAATGATTTTTGCAAGAAAATATTATGGGTTTTAAATTACATGGAGCATACAATAAAGTAATATCAGAGGAAAATCAATATCATGCTACAGGAAATACTGTAAACTTCAAGGAATTCAAATGCATGGCACAACCATCAAAGCACTCTCAGAGGAAATAGGGAATCTATGTAAAACATGTGGATTCACAATCTTTCCTTCTGACTATTAGTGAAGATTCTGTGGGATGGCCATTCATCACCATTGTTATGAATGTAAACCTTTGGGTGTATGTATTGCATTATGGTGGACGTTTGATGGATGCCAGGGTGGTTTGATCCAAGAAAAAGGATTTTACCCATAAAAGTTGATTTGTGACCAAACTATTTCTATGTTTGTGAACAGATGGAAATTTTTTTGGTCTAGTAACATAATCTAATTGTCCCTTCAGTTTCAACACTTCAAGGCCTGTAAGATGGAAAATGATTTCACTCGTAACTTTTAGAACATTTCCAGTGATTGTGCTGGGTTGGATTTTCTTGAAACAGTAAAAAGAAGGCTTTTGGATTTATTCCTGTTAATAGAAAATTTTGTACTTATTTGTGTGCTGCTAGAGTTTTGTGGTTATTCAAAAATGTGAGTCGAAACATATCCTTGAGTGTGATTTGTACTGCAGATATTCATGATTCATAATTCTATGTTTTAAAATTGACCAACCAAATAAGAATACGAATAATAATAAGAATTAATCATCCCGTTAGATGAAGATTACCATCGGCCACTAGCCATTACTAAATTTTTCCTTGGGTTATTATCTGAAATATCAATGAAAAATTTATAATGCAACCACATATGTCTCTTTGTTGGGGAAAGAAAACAATTGTGTCCATTAACATGATCATCATTTCACTCTACTAGGTTAAATTTGACAACACCACAACCCTACATTTTTTATTATACGATCCATCTAACACTAGATAGTGTCACAACCTGTTGAGCTTGAAATATAGTCTGGACCAACCCTAGCACTAGAATCCTTTCGTGCTGTAAAATTATGCTCATCGCCACTATATTGAATCTGTATCTTACACTGAAATTTGCCAATAATTTTTCCTTTAGTTTTCATTCTTGTTCTACCGCATTACCGATTGTATATTCTTCTTGAGCGAAATCATGAGGAGGAGATATTGCTTCATCCAATTTGTTAACATTCATAGCTTTTCATTTAGATTATTAAAACCTTCAAAAATTGGACAACTTCCAGCTACATATATGTCCTTCTCGTACTGATTTATTGTTGAGATTTAAACAAAGGGAAAATAAGAGACAATATATTGCCTTCCCTTTCCTCAAAAAATTCAATTATTCCTTAATTATCACCGCATTATCAAACTCTTTGTTCTATACATACATGTACATAAGAAGCTATTGAAGCAGATGGATTTCCAATAGAATTACCATTTCCCGATTTGAGATAAAACCCAAGGATGTTATAACTAGGCTCTAGAGAGAACTCATATATATCTTCATCCTCATAATATATTATTTTACTGTTGGAAAATTCAATGTATGCAAACTTTGCAACCTTCTCTAGAACATTTGCATTAAAACATTGCAATGAGTAATTAGACCACGTTATTTGGATACTATTTGAAGTACCTCAATCTCAAGGTGAGGCATGAATTTTATACACATGGACTAATTAATGTTTTTGGTTACTTCCACTATTCCACCAGTTTCATCTCAATGATTGTTACTAGGAAATTATGGAAATGGATACCTTTTATTCCTTGTTTCAATTCTGGACAGTGTTATCATAGGGTTTTTCCATGATGATAAGAAGCGATTACCCTATACTTTCATTAGTATGAACTTATATTATCTATCTTGCAATTAGAGATGAAGATTAGGTAGAAAGTTTTTCTTCTTGTAAATCACGTCTTCAAGAATTAGGGACTTTCTTTTTGGCTAAAAGTTAAAATTGGATGAATCATTGTATGATTCATACTACAAACTAGTTGAATTAGAAAGTCCTCTCCCAAAGAGAAACACTTACAATGGATGTAGAAGACTTTTATCATCTAATAGACTCTCCCACTATGAGTGTAATGTTGTGTTCTCTCCCACTGTGAGTGAAATGTTGTGTTTTGAAGGTCTGATTGGGCCTCTAAGACTTATTGATTATATAAATCTTGTATAGAACCCTGTTTTCTTATCTAAAAAGGATAAATTTCACCCTTATGAAACAAACCCTTCTAGTTGTACTAGTCACCCATTGATGAGAGGATGGAGGATCTGGTGAACATGCCATTAGATTTTTAAGATGCACTTGTTACTTTGTTTGACCACAGTGATCATACACTTCACAGGCATGTAAAAACATTGTAAAAGCATTGTTAGGAAGACCTAGGTTAAACCCCTTTCATCCTAAACTAGCATAGCTATTATCCCCTTCACCCCTAGCCAACTTATCCCTCAACACAAGGCCATTTGCATCACTGATTTGGCCTATAGAACCTAACAGTATTCTAAATCCCTTGGACTACAAATCATATAAGGAACCCCCTATGTGCTTATGTGTTACACTCACCTTGGCTGGGATGCTTGCCTCCATGATCCCAAGGTCATAAACCTTCAACGCAAGGGCTCTAGGCTCCTTATTCATCCATCTTCATACAACTCCGCCCTCCATAAAATCTTAATTGTAGATTCATAAAAGAGAAAACCATCACCATATTTCCTTATCTCATTTGAACCTACACCAACCTACCAAAATCCCTTTGACACATAAGCTATCAACTCTCAAATGTTGCACACCCTAGTCCCTAATACAATCCCAAATATCACTGTTAGTTAAACTTTGTTTGTTTTGTCTTCCCATAATTCCATCCTACCACAAGGCACCTACTTTATTCTGATTGTCTTCTCACCCAACCATATCTTGGACACCTAAAACATAAATAAAAGAAGATAATAAATATTTACCATCTGATCTATTTTGGATGCTTATTTAATGGTAAATATCAGTATTATCAATCTTTGCAACTTGTTGACAGTCTTCCCATAAGCATGACATATGTATTTATCCTTTGACCGGGCATCTTGAATAGCATTTCTCATCTTTCCATGGTATATATATTGTGTACTGACATAAGAAGAGCTTCAATTTCCAACAACAGTACATGATATGATAGTCATATCCATTTTCTCCTTCTGTTTTCTTCAGGCATACATACTATGCACCTTTGAACTTTACACTTAATTTAATACTTCATTTTTGGAAATTGTTTTGGTCACCTTGACAGTTTTATTTCCTTGATATATACATGAGAATCATGTTATTTTAAGCATTTTATGAGTTTTGGAACCATTCTGGAACATAACTACTGTATACTCAACAAATTTGAGTCATTTGGGCATATTGATTTAAAACCAGAAATTACTGATAGTGTAAATTCTCCTTCCTTTTGGAAAGCACTATAATGCGATATTTGGAAACATATTTGTGTTTGGCATCATTGAGTTTAGTACTTGGGGCATATTGTAATTGTGTGAAAGTCATTGTTTACATTTACACCTGATTGCAAGATTCGTATGACATACATTTTCTTTGACTTTGTATGACATATGTGATTGCAAGATTCAATTTATGCAACCATAAAATCTAATTCACAATAGTTTATTTCTACAGGTTGATAAGTGTAGCTGAGCAGAAATTAGACTCATTTCTTCCTCCCTATCAAAACAAGTTGAAGATGAAAACCTAGAGTACTTGAGTATCTCTTGTATTACTCACTTAATAGAGGTAAGCATTGTTAGAATAATCAACCCATAGTTAACTACCTTAGACATTAATTAATCCAATTTTTGTCTTATTTTCCTAGTTTCCATATTCCACCTTATGCAAGTTGTCCTCCACACATCCAAAGTGGTCAAACTTGATAAATTTGAGTCATGGATCACTTGGAAAACCACTTGGAATCAAATTTGCTTTATTCCTAGCCTTCCTAGTGCATGTCTTCTTTTTCTGCTTTATTGCCTGCTTTTTCTGAGTTTTAAGGCAATTGGGAAAGTTTGACTAGGTGAAGTTAACTTCTTTTTTGTCCTCATCATCCTCCACTCTTTTCTCCTAAGAAAATAATTTATGATTTGTCCTTCCATCATCTATTAGCTTGCCTAATTTATTTTTCCAATTCGTGAGCTCCTAGATAGATTTGGAAAGTGCTTTATGCACCTATGGGGAATTTGCTTAGATTTAGTAAGCCTGCTTTTGACCAAATTCAAATGGCATCCTTATGCATTCGAATCTCTCATGTAATTATTTATTGTGGCAGCCTATGACTTCACAGGGTTGGCTATTGTACACTTATTCAATACAGATTAGTGTTCTGCTCCATATTCAGTCTCCTGTGTGAGTAATTTGCATGTGTAATTGGCAATTTTTGTGAGTGTAATTGTTCTGACACCTGGGTTCAATTTCCACAAGAATGAGTTAATGTATGAAGTATCTTGATGTATATAGGATTTTTAAAAATTGTCATAGTGATACTAAAATGAGCTGATAAATTATGAACATATAATATCAATGACTTTTCATACTGAAAAATTGCATTCTTAAGTTGAAGATTTTTATTATGATTTTCATTGGAATTTGGCATACCTAGGTATTATCTCTTTCCATCGATGATACTTGGAATACAAAATGATTAGTTGATTTCTTCTATTATCGGTATAATTTCATAAGTGCAATTTTAGTATTGGAAAAATTCCCATAAACAAAATTTGAACTACGCATCACTACCTTGCAATTATAGTACTGACATTGGGATTATGTTTATACTTGGTGAAAAAAATTTGGAATCCTTTCCATCACTCTTGAAGTAAATAAATTTGATATAGCATGCATATTGAAACATAAGAAGAGAACAATTTCCAACAATAGTACATGCTTTGACAGACAGATACATTTTGTTGTTGGGTTTGCTTGAGGCATACATACTATGAACCTTTGAAATTTACACTTGATTTAATACTTCATTTCTGGAAATTGTTTTGGTTACCTTCATAGTTTTATATCCTTGATATCTACAAGAGAATCATGTTATTTTAAGCATTTGATGAGTTTTGGAAGCATTTTGGAACATAATTATTGTATACTCAACAAATCTAAATCATTTGGGAATATTGATTTGAAACTAGAAATTACTCATAGTGTAAATTCTCTTCCTTTTGTCAAGAACTATAAATTGATATTTGGAAACATATTTGTATTTAGCATCACTGAGTTTAGTACTTGGGGAATATTGCAGTTGTGTGAAAGTCATTGTTTACATTTACACATGATTACAAGATTCATATGAAATACATTTTCTTTGGCTTCGTATTACATACGTGATTGCAAGATTTTGTTTATGCAGCCATAAAATCTAATTCACAATAGTTTATTTTTACATGTTGATAAGTGGAGCTGAGTAGAAATTAGACAGACTTATGTCCCCTATCAAAAGTAGCTAAAGATTGCAATCCTAGATTATTTGAGTGTCTCTGGTATTACTCACTTGATAAAGGTAAGCATGAGTTAATGTATGAAGTATCTTATTGTATATACCATTGCACAATGTTTTTCTATTTCTCGTACACCAAATAATTGCATGAAATATAATACATTAATGTGTTTTGATTCTTGATTGTTTTGAATTCTTAATGTGAATTTTTTAGATTATATTTTCTTGTTTTCCACATGAACTTGGTTATTGTTGTTAGCTATTGAGCATTATAAATAATTTGTTTCATTGCTTTTCTACTTTACAGCCCATTGTTTTTCTATTAAGATTTTGTTTATTTCATTTTGTAGTGAACTTAACTAAGTGGGCCATTGAGTATGAAAAGCCCATAGCTGAGGATTTTCCATTGAGTATGAAGAGCCTACTGGTGAGAATTTCAACCTGCTAAGTATGGGTTAATTGAAGCTTCTGTGGGATCTAAGTCTGGCTTAATAGCCAAGTACAAGTGGGATTGCTTATCCATTGTAATATTTTTAAAAGTCATCGATGTACTAGATAATTTTCATGTAAAGTTATGTGGAGATAGTTTTTGAGAAAACTCATATTTATTGTAATACTTGACATTTCATATATATAATATAATTTGTGCAGTTAAAACTTATATGGTTGTACATTACATTATTTATAAGTGTTGTAATTAACTAATTAATGTTATATTGCATAATTCACATGTGTATTAGATGATGATAAAATATGAATGATTATTTTTTTAATTCAAACATAATATCAAATTAAAAATTTATATTGATTAATAATGGACACCATTAAAACTACTAAAATATAATAACCACACATAAAACGACTAAAAATGAATAAATTAGTGACCAATAAATGAGATTAATGACCGAAATTCACATATAAAATCACCAAAAATTGAGAGATATGTGACCATACAATGAGATATAAATGACCAAAAAATGACTAAAATCCGCATATCAATGACCAAAATACAATTTGGTGGCTAATTTATGGTCTTTTATTACATGACCATATTTGGTCATATTCTAGTTTGTTATGTGGTCATTAATTTGGTCATAAATGTGTTCATATATTTGGTCATTTGTTCAAATATATAAACAAATTAATGACCAGCTGACAAGCTATAAATGACCAGTTTTGGTCCCATCATAAAAGACCGTAAATTAGCCACCAGCGATCGCCAAACCAAAAGTGGTCAATGATATGTGGATTTTGGTTATTTTTTTGGTCCTTAATATCTCATTTTCCACTAGTGTTGACACCATTTTTCTAACGTAGTATTTTCCTCTCGAAAGAATATTAAGACTATTTTCATTCTCAATGACCTTCATCTGGTCAATTTTAAGGAACATTGGGTTGACACCATGTACATTACAAAATGTGGATTTTTGAACTTTTTGATTGATACTTTATAGAAATATCACTTTGTTGAAATATATTCTAGTGACCCATTTGTTCATTGCTTTAAAAAACTAACTTCTAGCTTCTCATTTTTATTCCTCATTACATCAATGTAGTTAATATGGACAACATACCAAACCTTCCTTTTCTAACTTTTCCCATGATGGTACCAAATTATTTGTACATGTTTGTCATGAACACCAATGGAATCCTCGTTATTCATGATAAAATTTGATGTCTCTCTACTTGCAAAACTAATTCCTCTCCTTTAAGAACTTGCTAAATTATAAAACAAAATTTTGAATTTTGGTTTGAAACTAACTCTTCCTACAAGACACTGCAAAACATACTTTTCCTTTTCTATTCGAGATCCAAATGTCATTTGATTTGGGTTGACTAATTATTGATATATTTTTGGTAGCCAAGGTACCATTAATATAGTCTTGGTAATATTGGATATCTTAATAATGTCTAGTTGGACTGTGATAGAGACTATTGTTCTTGTCTCTTTGAAACATCAAGCATATCTTATCTGAAAAATCATTATGAATATATGTTGCCTCTTCTAGAATGCAATGCAATTTTATTTAATTTAATTCATAATGTTTGTATAGGATTTATTCTCCTTCATTCATTTATGTGTCATTGTCATTCACCTTGTCATGTTTGTCTTTATATTTTGTACATTCATAACCGGGTTTGAATTCAATATCCAAGCCTTTGTCTTTGGTAACTCCTTCTAGGGTCATGGGATTTTTTTCTTTGATCACTTCTCAAAATATTTATCAATCACATTCTCAACATTCTTTTCATTTGATTGAAAATAGTGATCACTTACTCCAAAATCGAGTCCATGGAATAATTTTAAGGTAGATGAATAACTGATAACAACAACAACAACAACAATAATATATTCAAACATATTTTATGAGGATTCCATTGACTTTGGAGACTTATAGGTTGTTGGAAAACAATTATGTTTCTAGGTGCATTTGATATGGAAGAGGCTAGATGCTTCTTTCTTATTCTCACCTAAGAGGCCAATTAGACTTTTGACATCATAATGCATTAGTTTCTCTATGTCGCACTATGTATATTTATTAGTTCAAAGACCCAGATTTGTTAGGAGGGATTCTATTCTTTTATGATAATTTATATTGATTTTTATTGTTGTCATGATGTGTTTTATGGTAGGATGGCCTTCCCATTTTAGTTTGAGTTATTTAATTTATTTTTAGAGAGGTTTTCATCCAATCATCCAAAATTTGACTATCTTTATTCTAGGTTGATGACTTAAGTGTGTGTGGACATGTGGACCTATATCTGTCCCAATATGGGCCAACTATCTTTCCTCTATAGGAAGATCAATTCAAAGGTAATATATATGCTATCTAGTTTGAGTGATCCTTTCTTAGATATCATATAGTACATGTAACATCTCCAAAATTTCGGAAAAAAATAATTCTATGTAAAACTATACTTTTCCCTAGAAAGATAAATCAAAGGGATGCTATATTTTACTCTAATTTAGTTGTGCCAATAACTTGGAAATGACTTTAAGATGAATGCAATTTTTTTATGTTTGATGTCTTCCATGACATGCCCTTTTATGACACTATTTTACTATGTAAAACAATTTTTCATTACTTAATTGTAGTAAAATTTCTTATATTGTCAGATAACCAAATGTTGTAACATTGTTTTTGTTCTTTCGTCCTTGATCCTACCTATCCGCTAGGAGGAAGAGGTTTTCAGGTCTTGCTTAGCCTTCATGGCTAATGTAAAAATCATGATTTTCTTCTGCAAGTAAGAACGGCTGATCCTAACTACCTAGATATGGAAACAAGGTCCTAAAAACAAAGGACACCTTACATCTTGAGTAAAGGTGTGAAACTAAGGGTCATGGATAAAATCTCTCCTATCTTATACCAAGCCCTAACTTTGTAAAATCACACAACTACTAGCACATACCTGAGACCATGCAAAAGGATGATCTAAGTCATTCGTAACATAAACTTTTACAAGGTATATATGTTCATAAAGTCGCGATGTTTGATTTGATTTAAAAAGGTACATGCCTTTATGGCTACCCGTGCAGGCCATGTGAATGTCTTTAACACTCCATCTATTTGTCAAATGTATCAAAGAAAAACCATAGGGTTTAATGTGGTTTTCGTAAAACGTGGAATCTTTTCTTTGAAGCTTGGCCTCCTTGGTTTTTTCATTCTGTGGAGTTTTGTTGGGTTCTGGTCTGATATTTTACGTAGTTCATGGCTGTCCCAAGGTGGAGGATTCGAATTATCGACCCTCAACACGCATCCTCCATTCCTGCAAAAACATAAAAAGCTTTCAAGACATGTCACCAAATAAATATTGATCCTTTTAAATCATGATTAAGGCTTACAATAACTTCTATAGTCCCCATGATTGAGATCTTACCATTTTGCCTCTAAAGGTTTGGAAACATTAGTAGCACGCCCAAATAAAAATCATCCTTGTCGCTAGAAAATTTCAACCCTTATGGTGAAATAAAAAGGAGAGAGATATATAGATAGGGAATGTTTAGTATAGACTCAATATAGTATAATTAACAATGGAATGCCCCATTACATCTGTTTAAAGACGATCACGAAAATTTATGCTTGATCAACATAACGTGACCTAGAAAGGACATACCCTTACCTATGAAAAAATTGACTTAGGAAATACAACCATGACCAAAACTTAGAAAAAAATGGGAGGAGATTAATCCTACCCATGTGAAATTTATAAGTACTAACATAGGATTCAACTGTGGATGCTAACCTCCCAGTGATGTAGGGAAGAACCACCATACCAGTTCCTTCTTCAAAAAAACCTATCATAACACCATTTTTATGTACAACAAAATTTGAAAATTTTATGAAAATAACTAAATAATGACATTTTATAAACCTTAGGGCCTTCATTGTGGGCTTCAATTTCTTCTATTCCATTCACACTTACAACTTGCAATGATAATATGCAATGCATATTTACAATGACTATTTACAGTAAACTTCCTTGTTCCTTTAAGAAATATAGTCTCTTAGGAGCCTCCCATTGATTGGGCTTACTCCAACCATTTCACCATTAAGATCATGTAGAAAATAAGCATAATTTCCCTTAATTATGTAAGGAACTTTCCATAGATGATCAAATTTCTTGTATTTATCCTCTTTCATAGCATCCCATTTCAAAACCAAATCATTCACTTAAAAATCATACACTTTATATTTTCTATCAAAGGTTTTCTTTATTTCTTATTCATGAAGTTTAACTTTATCATAAACCCTCTCCCTCATTTGATGGACTTCAATCAACTGATTTATTCTCCTCTACACAAGATTAGTCTCATTTTCCTCCTCTTGTAGAAATTTCATAATTGGTAATCTTAAAGAAGGAGGAAAAACAACCTCTGTCCCATAAACCAACTAAAAAGGTTATGTTGCAATAGATCATTTAGTGCTAATTCTATCCCATGTTACACCAAAATATTGTCATTTTCCTATATCCCTAAATTTGATATGCCAAATACATTTTGGATGAATTTTTCCTTGTTAGAACCTCATTTCTAGCAGCTCTAATGCACCTTGCCTCTTGACATAAGTAAACATCCTAGCTTGGCATTGATTTCTAGTGGACAAAAGGTGTTGGTAACAATCCTTTCCTTTATGCAAGGAGCGCCATCTATTCCTAATGCCTCTTTACAGTGTGAAAAGAGCATTGACACTCAATAAAAATTCAAAAAGAGAGGTTTCAAGAGATTTCTAGAAGAAATATCTCATGGAGGCTTATCTCAACAAATTAGATTAGGTGCCAGTTGAGTCCCTAACCCCTATGGATTATCCCACAACTTCATTCTAGTAAATATCAACCCATTTGATCTCCTTTTGGCCTATAAATGTATTAAATTGAGCACATAGATCTGTGGACAAACACACAACTCACAAGATAGATCACACAATTTACTCAGCAATTGAAGAATGAAACAGTGCAAAAATGGCTTGCAACTATGGATGCTTTCATTAATAAAAAAAAGTAATTAGATAATAATTGCAATGAATAACAATGGCTTAAGTAGCCACATGCAATTCGAACCCACATGAGGAAATTCAAATTGAGTAGACTCTACTTGATGGTAGGTAACTAAGACCTTGTCTAAATCACTGTCGGAGGACTCAATAGTTAACTCACCTTGTCTAAACCATTACCAGAGTTCAACAAAGTTCAACGGAGTTCTAAACCACAACTCAAGTGTCTAATTCAATGTTGACCGAGGCTAATTGACTGTGGTAGGTGAGAAATGCACCTCTCCTGCATTCATCCATGCAAACCTAGCACTAACTAAATGTAGAGCAGTAGAACTGAATGTAACTAACTCCTAACTCAGCGTGACTAGTCACTAACTGAACTCAACTGCTGAAGGTTGGTTTCGACACTCCCAGTGGATCTTAGATTGTATGAATTGATCTACGAGGCTCCTAAACTGATGCATGCAAGTGCAATCAGTGGTAGTAGGCCTCAATTAGTGTTCCCCACACTTTAATAACTAGAACATGTGCCCCAATAAGGCCAAGTGAACCCAATGGTGGTAGTGACTAAAAATATACTGGATGGACTCCCGATTTAGACATGACTCCTGATTTATACATATGACCAAATTGGACAAGGGAGGATTAATAATCCTAACACCCCACCTAAATGCTAACTTGAAAAATCTGTGGGATCTGGTAACTAAGACCATAGGTCACCCATTACATCAAGTAAAGTAAAGTAACTTCTCAATACAAGGAGCTGGGGGAAAAACCACACGGGAAAAAATCCCCCCCTCTAGTTAAGCAGGTAGAATCAGGATCCATCTGGTTCTTCTGTGCACAGGTATCCTAGGTATTGGCATGTGGACCTCTCCATCATTATGTCTGGAGGAATATTCCTCTTTGGAAGAATGATGATACTCTCAACTAAATCAGAAATATAGAGAGCTGCTGGATGAAGACTGGACTTGTGTAGAGAAACTGAAGTCAACTGATATGTGAGAAAAGGTTCTTGAGGATTCAGAACATGTGAGGAACACTCAAGAAACTGATATGTTGCATCTATTAATAGAAAACCCTGATTTTTAAAATGAGCCCCAAGTGTTAGGAGCAATTGTTCATGCGGATGCAGAATGTCTTCCTCTTTACTAGTTCTATGAAGAGATGAGCATGTGATCAATGGTAGAGAAGCACTGGGACTATTGAGAGAGAATGATTAATATCCATAGTATTATATATTTTTTGCAATACCTAAAGAATCACATAATAAAATATCATCAATCTCATAAGAGGAAACTAACACCAAATCCTCAGTAGCAATTTTGAAGAGAAATTGCGGTACTTGATTTTTCACACCGAAATTGGTGAGAGCGGCTACAAGCATGATTGAAAGATCTTGTATTTTAAAATTTGAACTAAATAATATCATATCAGAAATTGAATCATATATAAATATGTTCACAACATATCCAAAGCTATGAAATCAAATCAAATCCCCAACAATAGTTTTGTAGGAGAATCGCGGTACCTGTTTCTTCACACCATTGATGAGAACAACTACAAGCAATACTGAAAGATTATGAATTTTAAATATTGAAAAAATAAATATAATATCAGATAAAAATAATATAAAATCATATCCAATAAGTTTCATATCATATCCAAGAGTATGGTCCATTGAAACGGTAGATGCACAGTTTTCTTCTTCTTCAAAATTCTGAATTTTGGTGCATGCAATACTGCAAGAATTTGCTGGAATATATAGATCATGGGGAGTGAATGGATCACTCTGGTAATCTGCTATTTATTCCAAAATATACAATTTATTACATATTTGCACACCAGAATCAAAATTAGAGGGAGAGAAACCAAATTTCTCTTCACTTTCGGAAGCAATTACTGGCAAATTTTGCACAGAATTCAAAGGAAAATCACCGGTGAATGTTTGCATGGAAGTGTAGCACTGTTTTTCTTCAATATTATAGATTTGAATGTATTCTTATTTTTTAGACATATGAGGAGATGAGATATCAGAGATCTCATGAACTTCTGGAGCATCATGAGAAGGAGTCACTGCAAGGAGACTGTCTTCAATTCGAATTGACTGTGTAGAAGATTTTTCTTCTTCTTCATTTTGAAAAACTTCATCTAAGATAGTGTGTTAGGGTTAACCTTGACATGAGATCGATTCAAAGGTGGTTAGGTCTAGCACATGGTTTGGGCACATGGTTTGTTGTAGCCCATGGTATTGTCCCATGGTATTGCATGTGTTAACCTTGACTTGAGATCGAGCCAAAGGTGGTTAGGTCTAGCACATGGTTTGTTGTAGCCCATGGTATTGTCCCATGGTATTGCATGTGATTAAGCCTTTATAAGGCTTGAGGAGGATCCATTGTTATCGTACTGGATATGTGTACTGTATTGTATTGGATGTGGGCATTGTATTATACTCGAAGAGAGACTGTGAGAGCGTGAAGAGGAAGTGCAACGGTTTTGCTGTAGGGTGTATCCCTTCATCTTTCTGGACTGCAATAAAAGGAATAGAAAATTTATTTGTGGACGTAGCCCATCGTTTGGGTAAACCACGTTATATCTGTCTCTCTCTGTATTGTTTTAATTTTTTTTGCATCTTGTTTATTGATTTAACTGTATATCTGTTATTGCTCTGCGGTCCTATTTTTCTAACAATTGGTATCAGAGCCAAAAGGTCTATTTGGTTTGTAAATTCACAGGAAAGAATGGTTCCTGGTTTGAGTGGGAGCAATGGAGGAAGAAGGAAATTTTAGGGTCGATAAATTTAATGGCCAAAACTATCAGTTATGGAAGATGCAAATGGAGGACTATCTTTACTAGAAATATCTGTACCTGTCGTTGGGCGAAAAAGCAAAACAGCCAGTGGCTATGAAGGATGAAGAATGGGAGGTTCTTGACAGAAAGACACTAGGAACAATACGGCTATGCTTGGATTCGTCGGTGGCCTTCAATATTTTGAAAGAAATAACAACAAAGGGTGTGATGAGCACATTGAGTAAGCTTTACGAAAAACCATCGGCTTCTAACAAGGTATTTTTAATGAAGCGTTTATTTAATATGAAGATGTCGGAAAGTGGATCTTTTGCTGACCATTTAAATGAGTTTAATACACTTACTAGTTAGTTAAGTTCTATAAAAGTGAACTTTGATGATGAGGTTAGGGCTCTTCTAATCTTGTGCTCATTGATAGAAAGCTAGAATAGCTTGGTCATGGATGTAAGTAACTCTGTCCCTAGTTCAAACACTCTTAAATTTGATGATGCTTTTACTATTATTCTTAGCGAGGAAATGAGAAGGAAAAGCACAGGTGAGACATCAGGTAATGTGTTGACCATGGAGAGTAGAGGGAGACAAAAAGAGAGAGGAAGGATCCCAAGAAATCGTGGCAAGTCTAAAAAGGGAATATCCATGTCCAGATTCAGAAAAATAGAATGCTAGAACTGTGGTAAGAAAGGACATCTAAAGAAATACTGCAGAGCACCAAAGAAGAAAGGTGAGAGGCAGCAAGAGACTACCCAGGAAACTAATGTAGCAAGTGACATGTTACAAGATGTTTTGATTCTTGCATTAGATAATACTAGTGATTACTAGGTAGTAGATTCAGGGGCTTCATGTCATGCTACAACCCATAGGAAATTCTTTTATGATTATGCTCAAGGTGATTTTGGGCATGTGTTACTGGGGGATGATGAACCATGTAAAATTGTTGGAAAGGGTAAGGTACGGATCAAACTAAATAATGGAAATGACTGGTAGATAAAGGATGTAAGGCACATTCCTGCTATGAAAATAAATCTGATCTCAAACATGGTGGAAGGTCACTAACATGGTGGAAGGTCACTAAAGGATCAATGGTAATTGCAAAAGGAGATTGGATAGGTACGTTATATTTATGTCCCCATAACACTGATTATTCTATTTCTGTAGATTCCACAGAAACAGGTGCAGCGTTGTGTCATCATAGGCTTGGCCACATGAGTGAGAAGGGGATGCAGATTCTCCACTCAAGGAAACTGCTTCCAGATCTGAAGCAGGTAAGTTTGGAATTTTGTGAGAACTGTGTTTATGGAAAATATAAGAGAGTTATATTTCTCAGGGTTGGGAAACAAAACAAGAGTGAAAAGTTAGAGCTTGTCCATACAGATGTATGGGGACCAACTCAGGTACAATCTCTTGGTGGCTCTCGTTATTATGTTACTTTTATCGATGATGCAACTAGAAAAACTTGGGTTTATTGCATTAGATAGAAATCTGATGTGTTTGATACTTTTAAGAAGAGGAAAGCTTTGGCTGAGAATGAGACAGGAAAGAGGTTGAAATGTCTTAGATCTGATAATGGAGGTGAGTATTGCAGCAAGGAGTTTGATAGTTCTTGTTCACACAATGGGATTCGCAGAGAGAAGACAGTCCTTGGAACACCCTAAGAAAATGGTGTGTCAGAAAGGATGAACATAATGATCATGGAGCGTGCAAGGTGTATGAGATTGCATGTAGGGTTGCCCTTACAGTTTTGGGCTGATGTTGTAAACACTGATGTTTATTTAATAAACAGAGGGCCTTCAAGCGCTTTGGATGGTGGAATTCCAGAGGAGGCATGGACAGGTAAACAGGTAAAATACTCATTTCTGAGAACTTTTGGTTGTGTAGCATTTGTCCATATTGATAAAGATGATAGAACAAAGCTTGAGGCTAAATCCAAGAAATGTAATTTTATTGGATACAGGGTTGATAATTTTGGTTATTGCTTATGGGATCTTAAAAATCGCAAAATCATTAGGATTAGAGATGTAGTATTCAATGAAAAGGTCATGTGCAAAGATCAGTTGCAGGGAAAGAAAGAAGAAAAGGAAAACACAGAGTATACAGTGCTTGATGAAATCAAAGAAAATGAAGTTCCAAGAGCACCAGAAAATCAAGAGCAGCAACAGGTACCTGAAACTCTTGCAACTGTAAGAAGTTCTACCAGGTTAAGTAGACCCCCTGAACGATTCTCTCCTTCACTGTATTATTTATTGATGACTGATTCTGGTGAGCTAGAATGTTTTGAAGAAGCAATGCAGGTAGAAACTAGAAAGAAGTGGGAGCAAGGCATGGATGAGGAGATGGACTCATTGGTAAGAAACCAGACTTGGGATCTGGTTAAGTTGCCTGCAGGAAAAAGGGTATTGCAGAATAAATGGGTTTATAGGTTGAAGGAAGAAGATGGAGGAAAGAAGCGGTACAAGGCTAGACTTGTTGTAAAGGGGTTTGCACAAAAGAGAGGTATAGAATTTGATGAAATATTTTCTCTTGTTGTTAAAATGACTTCAATTAGAACTATTTAAGTCTAGTGGCGGTAGAATATTTGCATCTTGAACAATTAGATGTAAAAACGGCCTTTCTCCATGGGGATTTGGAGGAAGAGATTTATATGTAGCAGCCACAAGGGTATGAGGTCAAAGGGAAGGAGAATTTGGTTTGCAGGTTGAAGAAGAGCTTGTATGGCCTGAAGCAAGCTCCAAGGTAGTGGTATTTAAAATTTGATAAGTTTATGACAGAACAAGGTTATGATAGATGCCATTCTAACCATTGTGTTTATTTCAAGAGGCTAGAGAACAGAAGATATATTATCTTGTTATTGTATGTGGATGACATGCTTGTTGCAGGGCCTAACACGCAGGATATAAATGTGCTCAAAAGAAAACTAGCTAAATCATTTGCAATGAAGGATTTGGGTGCTGCAAATCAAATCCTTGGTATGAGAATAACAAGAGACAGGAAAAATCGCAAATTGACATTGTCTCAAGGTCAGTACATAGAAAAGGTGTTGCAGAGGTTTAGAATGCAAAATGAAAAACCAGTCAGTACACCTTTGGAAAGCCATTTCAAACTAAGCAAGCATATGTGTCTAGAGACACAAGAAGAGATAGATTACATGTCCAAGATTCCCTATTCATCAACAGTTGGGAGCTTGATGTATGCCATGGTGTGCATAAGACCATATATTGCACATGCAGTGGGAGTTGTGAGCAGGTATATGAATAATCCAGGTAAAGAGCATTGGAAAGCAGTACAGTGGATTCTCAGGTATTTGAGAGGTACCACTTCTCATGCATTATGTTTTGGAGGTTCAGACACTGTTCTACAGGGATATGTTGAGGCAGATATGGCTGGCGATAAAGACAATAGGAGGAGCACCACAGGTTATTTGTTCACTGTAGGTGGAACATCAGTAAGTTGGATTTCAAAAATGCAACAGGTTGTTGCACTTTCAACAATGAAATCATAGTATGTTGCTGCTACAGAGGCTAGTAAGGAGATGATTTGGTTGCAGAGGTTCATGGAAGAATTGGGTAAGAAACAGGAGAATAGTAGGTTGTACAGTGACAGCCAGAGTGCCATTCATCTTGCAAAGAACTCAGTCTTTCATTCAAGGACTAAACATATAGAACTCAAGTACCACTTCATAAGATCTGTTCTAGATGAAGAACTATTAAAACTGGAAAAGATTCACACTAGCCAGAATCTTACAGACATGTTGAAAAAGGGAGTAACCAGAGAGAAACTGAGTTCTTGCTCGGTTTCTATTGGCCCTAAAGCATTATGGTGAAAAGAAGAAATTTTCCAAGTCCAAGGTCCAGCAAGTGCAGCAGCGGTAGAGTTGTTGTGATTAGTCACCATGAAGGCACATGAAAAAAAATGTAATAGAGTGGTTTGCATGTAAATGGGAATATGGTTGTAAGACCTGGTAAGGCATGCATACCCCTGGTAACTCACCAGTAAAGTAGGGAGATATACCTAGGTGATAGGGGGGTGTATGTAAGATTCCTTGGTAAATACTTGAGGGGAGTTGGTGATTACTCCAAGTCAAGTTTAAAGGGGGGATTGTTAGGGTTAACCTTGACTTGAGATCGAGTCAAAGGTGGTTAGGTCTAGCACATGGTTTGGGCACATGGTTTGTTGTATCCCATGGTATTGTCCCATGGTATTGCATGTGTTAACCTTGACTTGATATTGAGTCAAAGGTGGTTAGGTCTAGCACATGGTTTGGGCACATGGTTTGTTGTAGCCCATGGTATTGCCCCATGGTATTGCATGTGATTAATCCTTTATAAGGCTTGAGGAGGCTCCATTGTTATCGTACTGGATATGTGTACTGTATTGTACTAGATGTGGGAATTATATTGTACTGGATAAGAGACTGTGAGAACGTGAAGAGGAAGTGTAGCAGTTTTGCTGCAGGGTGTATCCCTTCATCTTTCTGGACTGCAATAAAAGGACTAGCAAATTTCTTTGTCGACGTAGCCCATAATTTGGGTAAACCGTGTTATATCTGTGTCTCTCTGTACTATTTTAATTTATTTTGCATCTTGTTTATTGATTTAACTGTATATATGTTATTGCTCTGCGGTCCTGTTTTTCTAACATAGTGGAGGCCAAGAATTTTGGATTTAGAATTCTTATGGTACTGAATATGCTCTCCAAATTTCTATTATGATCCTTATTAGTCATTCCAATGGTTTTGTCCAATATTTTCCAGAGATCCTTTGGGTTTTCAACAGATCTTTTGAGGCGGTGCACGCTAGGAGAAATGGCCATACACATTGTTCCATAAGCTGGATCACATTAATTTAGCTAGTCATCCTCTATCTCAAAGGACTCTTCACCAATTCCAATAGAAATTTCACAGAGATATTGTCTCTTCAGAGATGCAATCATCTTCATCTTCCATTTTGAATAGTTTGTGAATAGGGTGAGAAGAGGAACTGATGAAGCCATTAAAAGTTATACTTGTAAATAGACAAAAAAAACTAAGGTCAAATAGCCTACACATTTCAAGTTTTCATCACACCCAATAGAATTGATCAAGAAAGCTTGATTAACAATTCCTTAACTTGGGGTATTAAGTGGTAAACCTTCTGCTTCTGGTGCAGAGCTGGAAGGAGCAATTTTGCTAAAAAATTATCCAGTAGGAGATATGAGGAAGAGAAGTGCCTTGTTCTCCAAGGCTATAATACCATATTAAATTAAGGACATAGATCTATGGACAGACACACAATGCACAAGATATATCACACAATTTACTCAGCAATTGAAGAATGAAATAGTGCAAAAATGACTTGCAACTGTGAATGCTTTCAGTAATAAAAAAAAAGTAATTAGATAATAATTACAATGAAGTACAATGGCTTAAATAGCCACATGCAATTCGAATCCACATGATAAAATTCAAATTTATTAGAATATACTTGACTGTAGGTAACTAAGACCTTGTCTAAATCACTGTCGGAGGACTCAATAGTTAATTGACCTTGTCTAAACCATTACCAGAGTTCAATGGATTTCTAAAACACAACTCAAGTGTCTAATTCAGTGTTGACTGAGGCTAACTGACTGTGATATGTGAGAAATGCACCTCTCTTGCATGCATCCATGCAAACCTAGAGCTAACTGAATGTAGAGGACTAGAACTGAATGTAAATGACTCCTAACTTATCTTGACTAGTCACTAACCAAACTCAAGTGCTGAAGGTTGGTGTCGGCACTCTCAGTGGCTCCTAAATTGTAGGAATTGATCTAGGAGGCTCCTAAACTGATGCATGCAAATCCATTCAGTGGTATTAGGCCTCAATTATTTTTCCCCACACTTTAGTAACTAGAACATGTGCCCCAATTAGGCCAAGTGGACCCAATAACGCTAGTGACTAAAAATAGACTCGATGGACTCCCATTTTAGACATGACTCCTGATTTAGACATATGACCAAATTGGACAAGGGAGGATTAATAATCCTGACAAAATGTAGTCTTAGATTCATGGTTTAGGGAGGACCAAGAAAACACATTTACGATGCTAAAATTCTTCTAGGAGTGATAGGAAAGAGGTTGGATTTTGAGAGTAAAAGGCTTATAGAGTTCGAGAGTGAAAGGATTTTAGAGAGAATCCCCAACATCAAAATTTGGTTGAAATTATTTCCTTGTTTTCATTAATAGAAATATGTTTTTCCTTTCCCATAAATAATACATAATTTTGTTTATTTCTTTTCTCCTTTATCATTAACATAGATTCATCAAGTTATCTTGTTGATTTTATTTCTTGTTTCTTTCCATTTGTATCTTTTGCATCCGTCTCTTCTTAACGGTTGGATCAAAAAAACATCGAGAAGGAAAGCATCATATTCAGGAAGAGATATAAAAGCTTCACATTCATGTAATTTGATAAACTAGGGAAAGTTTGCATAGCTGTACTCAGATCTAGTACAGTCTCAATTGCCATTTGAAAAGGGAGGTAAAAACATTCTATCTAATCCTTTTTCATATGATAGTGTTTCCATTGGTGTTTCTGATTATAAAACTGAAGTAGAGGACACACTTGAATCAGTTTTTTAGATTGAATATGAAGTTCACAGGGATCCCGATCCAAATCCATTACCTAGTCCCAATCTTAAGACAAAATGTCACAAAAGGTTTTTGGGGAAACTAGGAACATGTCTGCAGATCCATTTGACATGAAGAGGACACGAAATCAGTTTCAAAAATAGAATTTTGCGCTATATCAAGAAAGTTCACTTCCTTTATAGAGGTGCAACAAAATCCAAGTGAGATTCTACATGACGGTAAGGACTGATCAACTACACTTCTCACAGAAGAACATAATGTATCATGTCAATATTCCTCCAATAAGAAATAGGGGAAACATTAATTCTTCTATCTATCATCATGTTGGAAGAAGAGGGAAAAGTTCACATGCACAGCCCATGGATACCTATTCACACAAGAACAAGCATGCTTCCCCTCTACACCACAGATATGTAGTTTGCAACAATATTTTCTTAAGTTTCTTATTCAAGAATAATTTTTTTCTTGATATGAAATATTGGTCCTGATTCTATCTGCTTATTTTGAGGGGGGTATTTTTCCATGACGTTTTTCCCCATTACCTTGGTTGTATTAAGAAGTTATTATTATTAGTTTCGAATTTAGGCTGTATAGGTGACCATTGGTCTTAGTTTCCAGGTCCCAAGCTATCCAAAGTCAAGATTAAAGGGGGATGTTGGGATAAAGAATCCCCCTGTTGGCTAAATCAACCTAATTTACAAGTTATCCTAAGTATTTGACTCAAACATGGGGTTACATCATCAACATGTCATCAACTGTAGTGATATGGATATCCTCCTTAAATCAGGAAGCCTAACTAATCCTCCTCCTTTAATTAGGGAGAAAATATGGGTTGATTAGCATGATTTATGTGTTCCTCTCAGTCAACTGGAAGCTATTTCACCTACTTTTCAGTCATCTGAAGTGGAAATGGTGCCTTTCACTTGATTTGGACTAATTTTGTGATAAATTAAAGTAAATTGGAGTGTTAAAGGAACCCTCACCTAATTTGGTGATTAAGTTCAGGGTGTGTGCAACTTAATGAGGGTCTCTTTTGACACGTTAGATGCAATAGAAAACTAAAAAAACAGGCATCCATAAAATTGCATGGATATTTTGAGGCACTTACATAATGAATCTTACGATGAGTAAAAAACAAGAAATGTAGGAAATTGAATGATGTTTCCAAATATATAATTTTTTTCTATTGAAAATTCTTCTAACTACCTAAATTTAGATAATTTGAACATGAACTTTTTTGGGGGGACAAATTATAAGGTATATGTTTTGGTGGGTGCAGCCTCTAAGTGACTAAATGATGGAATAAACTTACAAAAACTGGTATACATATAGATAACATATAGTATTAGTGCACAATTTTTTTTCCAATAATAAAAATAATATCTTTAATATTTTTTTAATTATCTAAGAGATCAAACCTTGAAAATGGTACGTCAATTGTGGGTGCAATGTTTGAATGTCTTAATACAATTATTTGGAAATGGATTTTTTTATAGCATGTAGAGGTCGATGTTCTTTAGTGCACCATACAATTGTTTTTTCAAATGGTTGAGAAACAAAAGAGATATGGAAGAAACACTAACAATGTTTTTTTTCGGTTGAGGAGTGATGACAAAAGATAAATAAGAAAATAAAAGAATAAATTATGTATTCTTCTTAAAATTTACATATTTGGAATCTGTAAAAAAAATTATATCTGTTTCTAAAATCTCATAAAAAATGGAGGTGTGGAGCATACTCATACTGACAACTAAACATGAGCATATTGAAAATTTGGATATAATGTTGAATTGGCCATGTTTTATCATACTCCAAGGTATAGGCATGTTAAATCCTAAGGAAAGTTTGAAGCAAACACATAGGCATAAGAATTCCATGTAAGCATGGGTGGAGAATCAGCCTTGTCATTTGGAGGGAATACATTTTTGAATTTAAAAAAATCGTGTGCTCGTTATAATGAACAATAATGCTTGTGCGTTGATAAAAACAGGAGCATGTTTTTATGAATCACAATGCACACATGTTTTAAACTACTACAATGATTTTGGTTTGGTAATTTATACCAATATTAAACTTATTTTATGTCCCCCTCTGCTCCCCTCTTCCCCCTAACTCTTACTAACCCCCCCTTCTCCTCTCCCTACCTCTAAGGCCCCCTCCTCCTCTCCTACCTTTAACCTCCACTCTCTCTCCCTAACACCCCACCGCCCCATTCTTTCTCTCTCTCTCACACATGCCTATGTTCCCCCTTACCACTAACACATGCATGTTCCTTCTCCCCCACCCCTAAACCCACAACGTTTTCTCTCTACCTCTCACTATTAAACACCCCCTATTGTTCTATCTCTAATCACTTAGCACCCCCAACACCCCACCAAAATCACTAAACTTCCCTTTATCTTTCTCTCTCTCTCTCTCTCTTCTTCTATCACACACACACACACACATATCCCCCTAGCACCTCTCTCAAACTTGTAACACCTATAAACTCTCTCTCCACTCTTTCTTTCTCCCCAACTCATCCAACTATACTTAGCCCCCACCCCCCGATATATTCCCCAACCCTCTCTCTCTTTGTCATAGAAACCCACATTACACATCCACATGTCAACCCCTACCACTAACACCCCCTACCATCCCTCTTCCCCCCAATTCTTACTAATGCCCCCTCCTCCTCTCCCTACCTCTATCTCCCCTCCTCCTCCTACCTCTCTCGCCCCCCATCTCCATTACTAAACCCTTCTCCCCTCTCTCTTACTCTCCAAACCCTGACACCTAACAAATCCCTCCCCAACCCATAACACCTGCACACACATCCATAGGTCTCCCTTTACCACTAACACCCCCTACCATCCCTCTTCCCCCCAATTCTTACTAATGCCCCCTCCTCCTCTCCCTACCTCTATCTCCCCTCCTCCTCCTACCTCTCTCGCCCCCCATCTCCATTACTAAACCCTTCTCCCCTCTCTCTTACTCTCCAAACCCTGACACCTAACAAATCCCTCCCCAACCCATAACACCTGCACACACATCCATAGGTCTCCCTTTACCACTAACACCCCCTACCATCCCTCTTCCCCCCAATTCTTACTAATGCCCCCTCCTCCTCTCCCTACCTCTATCTCCCCTCCTCCTCCTACCTCTCTCGCCCCCCATCTCCATTACTAAACCCTTCTCCCCTCTCTCTTACTCTCCAAACCCTGACACCTAACAAATCCCTCCCCAACCCATAACACCTGCACACACATCCATAGGTCTCCCTTTACCACTAACACCCCCTACCATCCCTCTTCCCCCCAATTCTTACTAATGCCCCCTCCTCCTCTCCCTACCTCTATCTCCCCTCCTCCTCCTACCTCTCTCGCCCCCCATCTCCATTACTAAACCCTTCTCCCCTCTCTCTTACTCTCCAAACCCTGACACCTAACAAATCCCTCCCCAACCCATAACACCTGCACACACATCCATAGGTCTCCCTTTACCACTAACACCCCCTACCATCCCTCTTCCCCCCAATTCTTACTAATGCCCCCTCCTCCTCTCCCTACCTCTATCTCCCCTCCTCCTCCTACCTCTCTCGCCCCCCATCTCCATTACTAAACCCTTCTCCCCTCTCTCTTACTCTCCAAACCCTGACACCTAACAAATCCCTCCCCAACCCATAACACCTGCACACACATCCATAGGTCTCCCTTTACCACTAACACCCCCTACCATCCCTCTTCCCCCCAATTCTTACTAATGCCCCCTCCTCCTCTCCCTACCTCTATCTCCCCTCCTCCTCCTACCTCTCTCGCCCCCCATCTCCATTACTAAACCCTTCTCCCCTCTCTCTTACTCTCCAAACCCTGACACCTAACAAATCCCTCCCCAACCCATAACACCTGCACACACATCCATAGGTCTCCCTTTACCACTAACACCCCCTACCATCCCTCTTCCCCCCAATTCTTACTAATGCCCCCTCCTCCTCTCCCTACCTCTATCTCCCCTCCTCCTCCTACCTCTCTCGCCCCCCATCTCCATTACTAAACCCTTCTCCCCTCTCTCTTACTCTCCAAACCCTGACACCTAACAAATCCCTCCCCAACCCATAACACCTGCACACACATCCATAGGTCTCCCTTTACCACTAACACCCCCTACCATCCCTCTTCCCCCCAATTCTTACTAATGCCCCCTCCTCCTCTCCCTACCTCTATCTCCCCTCCTCCTCCTACCTCTCTCGCCCCCCATCTCCATTACTAAACCCTTCTCCCCTCTCTCTTACTCTCCAAACCCTGACACCTAACAAATCCCTCCCCAACCCATAACACCTGCACACACATCCATAGGTCTCCCTTTACCACTAACACCCCCTACCATCCCTCTTCCCCCCAATTCTTACTAATGCCCCCTCCTCCTCTCCCTACCTCTATCTCCCCTCCTCCTCCTACCTCTCTCGCCCCCCATCTCCATTACTAAACCCTTCTCCCCTCTCTCTTACTCTCCAAACCCTGACACCTAACAAATCCCTCCCCAACCCATAACACCTGCACACACATCCATAGGTCTCCCTTTACCACTAACACCCCCTACCATCCCTCTTCCCCCCAATTCTTACTAATGCCCCCTCCTCCTCTCCCTACCTCTATCTCCCCTCCTCCTCCTACCTCTCTCGCCCCCCATCTCCATTACTAAACCCTTCTCCCCTCTCTCTTACTCTCCAAACCCTGACACCTAACAAATCCCTCCCCAACCCATAACACCTGCACACACATCCATAGGTCTCCCTTTACCACTAACACCCCCCTCCCTTATATCACTCCCCAACCAATCCAACTACCTCTAACCCTCACCCCCCTATTACATCCCCTATGCATTCACCTAGACATCCCCACATTAATCTAACCCCTCCACAGTCCTAAAATCCTAACACCTCTATTACTCTCGCTCTATCTCTCACATACATCCCTATGTCTCCCCTTTGACACACACACACACACATCCCTATGTATCCCCTTACCACCAGCACCCCCTAACATATCTCTCTTACACACACACACACACATCCCTATGTCCCCTCTTACCACTAGCACCCCATAACCTATATCTTTGTAACACACACACAAATCCCTATGTTAGACCTTACCACTCGCACCCCCTAACCTATCTCTCTAACACACACAAACATATCCCTATCTCTATCTCTCTCACACACACATCCCATGTATCCCCTTATTACTAAAACCCATTAACCTATATTTTTCTCACGCACACATCCCTTGAGTTGTAAAACAATATAGTTAGGTTGAAGAGAGGGGGAGTGTTAAGGCGCAAAGACTAAGGGAGTGCTTGTTCATTCCCCCTAAACCTTGAATGATCCCGTAGCCATGCAACTAAATTCTTAAATTCTCCAAAATTCTATTAGAATAAAACACGCACTTGTTTTATGTGTCGAAAACATGCCCCTGTTTTAGTTAACAATAACACGTGCGAGTTTATTCTCAGTATAAGCAATGGAAGTCCATGTCTGAGAAACACTAACACATTCCACACAAGTTTGAAAGTCCACATGCAATTTCAGGTTGCAAACAATGTGTGAACATTCTCTTCTTCACCATATTATCACATATATATTTTTTTGACATCAACCATCTCCACCAAAAGTTTCTAAGTATTGCTTGGAGCATGGTATACATTGAGGAGCAATAAATAAAGAATTAATTGAGCAAGAAAGAATCCATTTATTGAGAAAGGAGCAACATAGAGCATCTTCACCATTGTTTTTCTTTCAATTGAGGAGCTAGTAGAGGCAACATTAACTTGGTCATTGTGGTGGAGTGTGTAGACACAATTGAGCAAGAAACACAAGAAACAAACCAAGCTTGGTGAATTTCCCATTTAGGAGCACCATAGAGAATCTACACCATTGTTTTTTTTGCAATTGAGGAGCTAGAAAAGGAAACATTAACTTGGTCATTGTGGTGGAGTATGTGGACACAATTGAGTAAGAAACAAACCAAGATTAGGGAATTTCCCATTGAGGACCACCATAGAGCATCTCTACCATTGTTTTTCTTACAATTGAGGAGCTAGAAAAGGAAACATTCTTCCCAATCTTACCCCTAACTTGAGTATCTAGACACAATTGAGCAAGAAAGAAACCAAGCTTGGGAAGAATGGGTAGTCTCCCATTGAAGAGTACCATTGAGGAGGTAGAAAAGGAAACCATATATATCATTGATCATTGTGGTGATGTGAAACTCATGCAATCGAGCAAGAAAATCAGAAAGGATGAGGATACCCAATGAAATCCTTGAGGAAATTAGAGAGAAGAAAAGAAATGACATGACCAATCAAAGACACTTTATGGACACTCAACCGATTCCGGTTGTTGAGGATGCCATATTTCTTCCTACCAATCATCATCAAGAAAGACAAAAGCATTTGCTCGAGGGGCCTTCAGTCTCCATGTCAGTAGAAGAACGAGCACTACATGGCATTGATCAAGGAGTAAAATTTAGGTGCACATTAAGGCCTCCTGAAACCTGTTGTAGCTGCAACCTATTTCCCAAATTTCTAAAAAAAATTTGGACCCCCCTTTTGTTTTTGTCTAGCAAGTTTGTTGATTTCTTTTGACCTTGGGAAGTTGGGTGATTGATTGATTATTTTCCGCTGTTTCAGGAGTTGAATGAACTAATTTTACCACTGCATAGCCTTAAAGTCTTTTGAACACTTGACGTTTTCGATGATTTTTTCATATCGCTATCGAAAGTCTATTGATGTGTGAATTGGGGCATTAGTCTTCTATATCGCTTCCATTTCAGAAGGAAAATAGAGAAAGTGCTGACGGATGGTTCTTATTCTCACCGATTCTGTGTTTTTATTGCTCAAACCTTTTGCTTTTCGATGATTTTGTTTTCGCTATTGGAATTTTTTTGACAAGCTGTCAGAGTTTTAGTCGTCTATGGCGCCACCGTTTTGGAGGCCTCATTGTTTGTCTCACCAACACTGTGGAGTATTTTGCATCTCGAGGTTATTATGAGTTAATTATCATTTGTTTTGATCACCGATGGTTTGGTGATCCGTTGGGTCCATAGTCAATTTTTTATCCACCATTGCAGCGGGCGATCACACTATCTTTCCAAACTTTAGCACTTAGTGGTTCCAACCGCTGATATTTTTTGTTATTGCAGAACCCGTTGTTTGTATTCTTTTCGCCGTTACGACTACATAGTGATCTATAGGCCTCATGTTTAGAGGTCCCGCTTTCCAATAGATGTGGAATCCGTCAATGCTTAAACCTTGGAGCTTCTGATTTTCGATGTTTTATTTGATCGTGGAAGCTTTAGTCAGTATGTATTCCACTGTTGCGGCTACTTAGTGAACTAATCGTCCGACATATAGTGGCTTCAACCACTAATTGGGGTTTTTCCAGCAAAATGTTTCACCGAAAGGTTTATATATTGGGGCAGGTATTATTTTATTATTACCTTTGTGAAAACTCATGTCTGCTCTGTCCTCACTGATCGAACTATACATTCGTGCTCAGTGGTCCGGATTTCATTTGATTGGTTTGCTTTCGTAAAAATCCTTCTGTCATCCCACCAACTGCATAGTTTGATTTCCAAGTAACCCAACTATGGTTTCTCCTTTATCTAGAGTTTATTGGTCGTTTTGGGAACTAGGGTCTTCCCATGGTTAGGTTTTCCTGCAGTTGTGTAGTTATCTGTTTAAAATGAATATTTATCCTTGTGGCATGAGGTATCAATTAGTTGGATAGTTTTGGAAGTGGGGGTTTCTTGAGCTTGTTTTTTGAGCGTTACAGTGTTTGCACTGAATTTTTTGGGGTTGTTTATGGCCATCAGGGGGGGTTTTCAATTCTTCATAAGTGCTTACCCTGGTTTCGTGAAATGGCAGAGGTTTTTCATTTTTTTGGACAAGTTGGGGATTTTCGTGTTTTCAATCACTGGATAGGGCCTAACATTCGAAGTTAATACTTACTGATAGTGTGATATATGTTATGCAAAGAGTTAGAATGCAGTTCAGTTTAAGTGATGCATTTTATATCAGGATTATGTTTTAGTTGTAGATAGTCTTAGAGGATTTTTAGACCTAGCTTGCAGAAGTTCCTTTTTGCCTGTCATTTTCTTTTACGCATTAATATTCTGTATAGTTTATTTGTGAAAATGCATATGCAAGAGGTTAAAAGTTTGATACATTTTTTCTTCATTCTTAAAACACTAACTAAAATCTCCAATGGTCTAAGAACATGCTTGGTTTATGAAAGGGTAACTATTTCAAAGGAGACATGTATAAAAGACAAAAGAAGAAGGTTCTTGTTGCCGAGGGAGAACCAGATGTGGAAATCATTAATAAGGTGGAATACATCTACGAAGATACTAGAGATACCACCAGGGTAGAGCCAGATTATAAATGGGGTGAAATATACTGAATGATTGTAAATCAAAATGTGCCTGATGCACGATTCGAAGAGTTGACTCTATATGCAAACATCGATAAATCTGCTCTAATGAAGGTAGCCACAAGACCTGAGTTGTTCCCATGCTCAGAAGTGATCAGTTGGATTCTGCCTAGGGTAGATGTGACTACGATGATCCTAGAAAATACTGCCAAATAGGGCTATGTTGTATACAGTCCTGCTTATATCTCAATGGCATATCACTTGCCTCTTGCTCAAATCTACTTAACTGAAAGCTTGTTCAAAGAGATAAATTTGGACCTGGTTGAAACAGTCAAAAGAATGATGATACTAGGGAAGAACTTTTGAACAAGGCCATCAGAAGAATATGAAACAACCACTCTCCATAACACTTATAGATTTATAGCACTGATGATGAATATAGATTTTAGGAGAGCTCATGGAAAAAGATTCAAATTGGGATGGATACCAATTATTTTCTATGTGGCCACTCAAGGGACCATATGTAATTGGGAAAACATAGTGTCCAATAGCCTCTCAACATGCATATCTTCAGCTTTGGGAGGGGTGTCACAGAAGAAGTCAAAGTTTTACATGAGCTCTATCTTAGTAGAATGTATATTATGTACTCAGTCTTTCCCAGCTTTGAGGTGTAATTGAGATAGGGACATGACACTTGTATACACTGCATACAAATTATTTTGTGCACAAAAATACTATAGCCACTACAAAGAGATATGTGAACACTTCATTATGCCTTTGTACACTCTAATTTCCTGACAGAATGCAACTGCATGTCCAATGAGGCTCTCAAAGTCATTGAAGAATATATAAATTACTATTTGACTGAAGAGGGAATGTATATCAGAATGTATGGTTGCTCTAGGGCACCTTCTCTACTCCCTAAATATTCGGCTGATTATGTGATATGTAAAGAAGTAGTTAGGAAGGTATATCTTGATGGTGTAGGAAGCTTCTTGTTTGAACATAAGAAGGTAGCATATCCTTCCATACCTTTTTGGCTAGGGAGTTATAAGTTTACAAAGGTTAAACAGACTACATAATTTGTGCAGGAACCGGAGCACTTCCATTTTGGCAAGATGAACTTTCACAGGAATGACTGCCAAAATAAGGTTGCAAAGCATTGCAAGGAGGTAAATGTTCATTTTGAATACACAAATTTCTAGGACAAGGATGAAGAAATTTTCAGAAATGCAAAGAATATGACTGCATGAAAGAAGAAATTTAAACAGAAAATAAACATTGTGGGCGGAAAGGGTGAAACCGCACAGAAGAAAGCTGAAGAAGAAAAAGCCAAAGAAGGAGATCCTGATCCTCAAGAGCCTGCTCCAACTTCTGGCAGCACTCAAGAACAAGTTGTTTTTTCTAGAATGAATTTGATACCTTTCATGTAGAGAGAAGGAGAAGAGGTCCCTGATTTCAACACCATCTTCTATGAAAAAGAGAAGAAGAGGATTGTCAAAAGGACCGAAAAAAAGGTTGAAACAAGAGGACAATCAGGTGAGATGATGACTGATAAAACTTTGGTGTATAGAACAGATGCATATCTGGGATTGACAACAAGAGCTGGGATGGTGTTAACCCAATCTACTAAATATAATGTAGATAGATTGATGACGGATCTGGGGAAATCAAGAAATAACGTAGCTCAGTTAAAAGAAACACTGAAGAAAGAGAGAGATGAAGGCCACAAGTTGAAGAGGAAATATGAGGACATGCAGAATGAAGTAAGGGTTTCAAAGACAGAACTCCAGACTCTGCAGGAAAATAAGATGACTTTAGAAGTTTCTATAGAGAAAATAAAGAAAAATGCTCAGAACAGTTTGGCAAAATTACAGAAGTTGCAGCTAGAGCATCAAGGTTTGAAATCTAAGAAAGATAACCTCCAGGTGTCCTACGAAATGCTAAGTGTAGAGAATACCGATTTGCAAAATAGTGTCATGGAGTTAGAATCAGAAAAGGCTTCCACTGAAGAGAAAGAGAAATAGTATCAACTGTAGGTAGCATTTTTGGAGGGATGGAATGCTTCATTGACAGCATCACTGAAATATGCCAGTGAACAGAAGGCAGATGTCCAGCCTTTGAAGGAAAATTCTCTATCCTAATGAAGAAGAATCCACCAACTGTAAATGTGTATTGAGGAAGAAATATGTAAAATATTACAGATAGATAGTAGATTAGAAGAAATCTTGGACACCACATCTTATTTTGTGGATAGATCTCAAGAGATTCTAGGGATTCTCACAGGAAGAATAGTGTGGATAGAGACAAATGAGGAAACCCTTGCAGAGCTACCAGTCAAAGATTAACAAAGTATAAAGTGGGATTATGATTTATTGGTGTTTGCAATCAATATTGCAGAAGAATTCAAGAAGACGGTGAAGAAAACGAGAGGAGCATGTATGGAATACTACAGGAGAGTGCTGGTCACATACAATAGATGCCACGTTTCTACAAAAAAAATATTGGATATGATTCTAGAGCATGAGCTATTCATAGAACATCTACATAATAGGTATCAAGAATATGAGCAGGAGATCCAATAAGTCAAGGATCTAGATGAGCAAATTTTGAAGAATGCAGTAGCTCATGCAGTAGTAAGCATCCACTTACTTGAGGATCAGCTGTGCATGAGTCCGGCAAGAATATAAGTGATTAAGAATCAAGATGCTAAGTATATGATAAACATCCATTTTCTTGAACCCTCAAATTTTGAAAGCATAGCATTAGAGGCCGAGGCATGGAAAAAGTTCATTAATGACCAAGCGGGGCCCTCTTCATAAAAGCGTTCTATTAGATTTGGTTTTAAATGTAATATATTGTATAAATTATGAGCACTCACTACAAGATAAGTTTTGGGATTGAAACTTTGGGGAAGCCCAAAGGTCATTTGGGGGCATCCCAAAGGTTTTGCTTTTTTGTATAAATATAGGAGAGTTAGATGTAGATAAGACTTATTTCCCAAGCAATTTTTGAGAGATATTGTAAGAATAACTACTTCCTTTTGCAATAAAGAATTACAAGTTTTTGCTGGACTGTTTCAAATGCTTTGCTATGGATTAGTTGAATGTGAACTATTTCATTTTTAGCTTATGTCCATTAACTGTGAGATCGTTCTAACTCATTGCATTTCTTCTTATGTTATGAATGTCTTATAGTTTATTTGAAATTTCCACTGTGAGTAATGGAGGTTGTCATAAACAATAAGCTATCTTGTTGTCAGTATTTATATTAATGTTCATGTGTTCAGAAATAAATAATAGCTATCTGTAATTGTTCATACTACATGTGCAGAAATACATTACTCATTGTTAACTTTTAATTCTGCTCCCTAGGGATAGGTTAGTTAGTAATATTTAGTTTCTTCCTGTGTGTGATTTAGATGAGATAGAGTTAAGAGGAGAGGTAAGAACCCGCGCATCACATTGTGACTCCTCGTCATCTCTATCAATCTGCATTTTTAGATAGGCACTTGCACATCATAATTAAACAAAAAAAACTAAAAATATACACGGTGGACCAGGTCGTAACTGGTAAAACATTTTAATTTGTTACTTGACCTATGGTAGCCGGACTGTAAATTGGATGGATTCCCCATACCAAAAAATAACGAGATAGTTGGGAACGTTATTGGGGGGAATCCCTAACTGTTGTTACCTACAATTTTCCAGGCCTCAACAAAACCTTTGCATATTTAATTGAATGTGGGTATACAAGTGACGAAGTTAGAGAGACGTTGAATGCTGAACATATGCTCGAAGAAGAAATTTTTTTTTAGACCACCCAATGGGATTTTGAAATGCCACCATATGATCGTCAGGAAGACATAGAAGCACATGAAGCTCGTGTTCAAATGCAAGATGAACTAGTGATATGGTACAGGGTGCAGTTCCAACCTCCCTGCCTCCATTAGGAACTTCACACTGAAGAACTCCAAAACATATACAGATCAATGAAAGTCTCATTGGTTTGCTTGAAGGTACACTATATAAACATAGTATTGCATATCAAGCTCAATGGATACTTTTCAACTTATTTGATTCTAAATGTCATGGAGATAAATGTAGACTCATTTATATCCTTGTTAAAATTTAGGTCTATGAATGTTGTTAGGAAAAACTTAAGGATAAAGATGATAAATAGTTCTGAACCAAGTTCTCATGTTGTCAGAACTTTGGTAGATGCATTTACTACTATTGGAAACAAATCTCGTTCAAAGGATCGCAATGCAACTTTTTGTGTGTTGTCACAATCAATCGTGAACAAAAGCAACAAGGTCCTTTGTCTTCTTAAGCCTACATCCAAAATTGTAGTATTGGATATCAAATCACTCTGTAGGTATTGTTCTATAAAAGAACAACTTGACTCTCATGAAATAAATGTTTGTCCCTTCGTTGGCAGGTTGCCACACTCCGATATGAAGCTCATTGATGTGGTAAAGGGATTGGTGCAGGATTTTTGGCATGACAATAGTAGACCTTCATTCAACCAAAAAGATGTAATAAATTTGAGAAGGGGTTCAAGGGATCGTGAGGCCCACATTAAACATTTTCTTGACATGACACAAACAGAATTATATGATATATTTAGGCATGAGCATAATGAACTTAAATTTGGAAAAATATCCTTCAAGAAATGCAAACCATGGTATGTTAAAATAAATACAACTCATAGCACACATTTTTGTCGATATCACATTGAGTACGGTTATTATTATGACACATATACACATATATTGCATGTTTTTCATAACACTCTTATGTAGGAATGCTCAACTACATTGCCACCAACATCATCTAGAGATTTTATCCATAGCATCTTGTGTAGAAGGACAGAAGGTTGCACATTTTATCAAAGTCCTTGTGTAGATGAGACATGCCCAGGGTGTGGTGGAATGGCATTTTTGGACAAATGCATACATGTCATCGATGAGCATAATCTTGGGAGACATGAAGTGAACTTGAAGCCATTCAAATATGTCACGTATGATATCAGTGGAGGGAATGAAAGAAAAAAAAATACAATTGGTCACCTCTCAGGTTAGTAATGAGTTCTTGAATAGTATCTTTTCCTTCATCTATTGGTACTTCATATATGTAACAACCTATTGATCTGTACATCCTTATTGTCGATCTACCAGGTACTAGTATTCAAATTCATGGAGGAATTCTTTGAAAAGACATAACACTATGTAAAACATGCACATGTGGCTCATTGGAAAGATGAGAAGCTTAGAGCTTGTAGGGATACATTTCTTATTGGAACTATATTATCAGTGGTCGATTTTGCAGAATACTACACTCTTCAAGAAAAGAATGAGATTCAGATTCAATATTATCACTCAGACGATGTCAACATAATGGTCCATATCACATATAGACATGGGACATATAGTACTGAAGAGAAAAGGGTTATATTGAAGGAGTATCACTTTTACATAGGTGATAATAGATGTCATGACTTGGATTTTGTACAACACAAATTTCAATTGTTCTACAAACATTGGAGGATAATAATATATAGATGGAACAACATTGGATTTGGTTTGATGGTTATGTGAGGAAATTCAAAAATTCCCATGTCTTCCAATGGTTGTGTGTTCTCCACAAGAGGCACAAGGTGCCACATATTTGGAACTATTTTGAGACCGGACATGAAAAGGGGGAACATGATAGAGTAGGTGCATGCATCAAGACTACATGACGTAGGAAAGAGATGAAATTCACAACTATTTTGCGCATCTGAGATGCAAATACCATTATTGAATGGTGTTCTTCAATAATGGGGAAAGGAGCTAGAAGGAAAGAAGACCAATCATCTCAGAAAGCATATGTACATAGATATTTTTGGGAAGTGGTCAATGTAGATCGATCACACCTATATGAGTGCAATACCATCCAAGGAACTCGTTCATTCAATTCAGTTAGGATGTCAGATAATGCTATAGTTGACATGTCGATAAGGAAGCTCTCTTGTTTCTATTATCCATGTAGCAGTGGTGAATGGGAAAACTGTGAATCTAGAGATTTGCTTGACAAATGGGATCATGTATCACTCCCCATTTATAAATAAGTAAGTACAAAATTATCCTAGTTGGAGCAGGGTCAGTTGCGTATTTCACATGACTATGACCACATTTCAGATCTCATACAATCAGGTTTGACTATTATGTTTATATGTTTGAAATTTTTTATGACTAGTTGTGTTTAGTTAGATGACTCCTAGATCTACAATTTATTTTATGCAAGGCACATATACAGAGTGGTTTCCTCGAGAGAAAATGAATGGCAACCTGACTACTAGCTGGCACGTTGCATTAGAGGAAATTTGGGGTCTAAAATTGGCCTTATAAGAAAACAGGCCAATAATAAATTTTGTGAGTTGGAATTCAAGAACCAATAGAATTTCAATAAAATGAGTCAACCATAATGGCTGGATTGACATATTTGTCATAAAAGAAAACTACTTTTTTTGCTCCTATTTTCGACATATCTCCCTATGGTTTTACTCAAATTTCATGTGGGAGAGCTCATTGGATGTGAAATTCAATTCCGCATCCAACAAGTACCCACACTATATACTTTTGATGAACCCTGCTACCCCAAAATCAATAAATGCCTGAAAAACGTGATGATGATGTCATCATCATGTTTTTTTAGGAATTTATTGATTTTGGGGTAGTGGGGTCCGTCAAAAGTATGCAATGTGGGTACTCGTTGGATGCTGAATTAAATTTTGCATCCAATGAGCTCTCCCGCTCATAATTTGAGTAAAAGAACAAGGGGATATGTCTAAAATATGAAAAAAAATAATTTTTTTCATTCTTTCTCCAAAATTAATAACTATTATTTTATTATTTTAACTATTATTTTATAATTTTCCTTAGGAGGCCGATTTTAGACCTCAGATTTCTTGTAATGCTTGGATAGGAAGCAGACCCTCATTGTCTCATTAATAGAATCTGAGGAAATGATTTTCCAATTGGGTCGATGGTTATCAAAGGAGAATAATTGACACAGGTTGCCCACACACAAAAGAAAAAAGCTTATGTATGTCACATGCCCCAATTTTGCAAAAATAATTTTATATTATTTGAGGAGAAATATGTTAAATTTTATGCTAAGTTGTAGTTGATGACCAAGTGGGGTCAAGGATATTTAATGTAAATTCTGAATATTTTATTTATAAATAAATAAATGAGGATACAACAACTTAGGAGAGTTGTTAAAAGAGTGTTACTGGTCAAATTGGTGGAGGAGACTAGGTGGAGAGCAAACTGACATGTGGCACCATCCTCAAACCACTTCCAACTGTTGTAGGTGGAAACCTCCCTACGTTTGTGGTCATGATTCCCCAAGAAAGTGGAATCAGAGCAGGTGGCTCAATCAATGAAAACTGACCCAGAAGACCTAGGCATCTTTATAGAAATTTCCATTGAACAGAGCTAAGGATTCTCATTCTAGAGAAGTGATCATTCATGTTGAATGAATGTACTTCAGATAAATTCAATGGAAGGGAAATCTGGAAAGTGTTTGAGGGGATAACTACTGATTGATCTAGCTGCAACTTTTAAGGTGAAGATCATACTGTTGAGAGTAGAGTGTTTTATTGAGTTATTGAACTAGTGAGTTGACAGAGGGTTCTACTGTTTGCATTCTCCACCAGTTCTCACCCAAGAAGACTAGGAATAGGCTCGGGGGTCCTGAGGAAGTGTTGTTTGAGTTCTCTCTAGGAGATTGGTAGGGAGGAACGACCTCCTAAAGTTGTTGTCATCTTGTCCTCAAGAGGTTCTATGTTATTTTGTTTTGCTATTTTAGTTAAATAAATATTACTTTACCTGTTATGTGAATGTTAAAAGTTCAGAGTTTGTGAAATGCTAGATTTAGTATTCTTATTAGATTGTTATAGAAATGAAATTGGTATAGAGAATAGGGAAACAGAATGAAAATAAATTTCTACACTGTGTTTTTCCACACCTGAAAACCAGGTCGTACTCTAGCACAATTAGATTGTTTTAAGTAGATGAAAGAAATCTTGAGTGATTGAAAATAGTAGATAGGATTTTGTATCTGTAGATAGCAGAGTAAATTTATTTCAATGTTTAAAATATAATGAAAAATAGTGTTATGGTTTATTTATATTTATTGTTTTGACTTAGTGTAACTAAATAAAAATGTAGGAAATAATAAACTACACTAGAGTTACATTAATAGTATACTGATACAAATAAAAGTTTATAGAAAATAACAGCTAAGTATATAAACAAGTTATTAACCACACAACATATCTTTTAAACTATTTACTAAATCTTAAACTATTACTTAATAAAAACCAGATTAGGGCTATGATTATAAACCCTTTATTTTATGAAAGATAAAGATAAACTTCTAATTCTTTACAGAGTTAACCTTTTTATTTTTACAGAGCTCTAAATAAATTCTAGGTTATAGAATAGTAAATAAAAACAAATGTAAATATAAACATTAAATAATATAGAACTAAGAATTACATATTTAGAAACTATTTTATATTTAACAAACCTGTGCAAGAAAAACCTAAGGGTCAAAACCCTAACAATTCATTTATCCATTTATAAAATAGTTTATATGAGGTTTTAACCATTTACATCGATAACTGTGTAAATGATTTAACAAAAATACTATAAACTGTGCATTAGACTGATTATATTATCTTTAAAACTTTAATATATATTTATAAACCTTTTTAATTTAAATACTTCATTATTAAGATAATAAACAACATTGTACCTGTAATAGTGAAACAAAGGCAACAAGACAACAGTTCCCAAATAATAAATTATTTAAGAATACATTTTACACAAGGGTTTCATTTCCATTAAACCCTAACTATTAAATGTTGGACTAATAATATAAATTTATAAATTCACATTATGACTGTTCACAGTCTTCATATTAACACTAATTACTTATAAAAGATATCATTAACATTAAATTACTTCACTAACAGTTGAAGAAGGAACAACCTATGTTACAGTTTGTACATTTAAAAGATCGATTTGAACAAACTGGAGAATCGAAATAGGAGTCATTTTAAAAGCATGGGTACAGGAAAAACCCTCATATCTTAAAAATTAGAGTATGATTTTATCAACCCGTAAGGCTGTAATCAATTTTACAAAACAACGAAACTACATACAAGTCATGGCTTATAATCCAGAGCTACCCAACAACATTCAAGGGTTTTTATCAACAAAACTAAGTAATAACATAAACTAAGCATCTAAACATTGGAGGAACTGAAGCCATGCTTCCCTTCAAACTGTAACTTCTTTCCATTAACCTCTGCAAGCAGGGAGATGCCATGACAAATCGGGGCTTACCGGTTATGGCCATGAAGTTCACCAACTTGAGAGAATTTTCCTTCATACTTGAAGCCGCAGCTGTAACCTGCAAAAACAAGACCAATGCAAAAATTAGAAGTTATATCCATGTTTTAAAAACTAAATAAGTACTTAGAGAATAGATGAAAGTAGGGTAAGACTTTACCTACGAATAAGGAGTCTAGAGCCGAGGATGAGACTTAACCAGCACAAGGAACAACACCTTGATTAAATGAAACCCTCATGCTAACTTGTGACAGAGGCAGCGAGGTTCATATTCCAGACTTTCACCAATGATGGATCAAGTTACAAGCAAATGCAAGGGAATGGTATGGCCAGAACTCTAAACTAATGATAGAGTAAAAACCACTCTCACGGCATCACAATACTTTTAGAAATGAACCAATATACAAACTGTGTATCCCTTAACTTTTGCACAAATCTTACAACAATATACTACGCTCCAAATGCATCTTTCAAATGTCAACCAGCGAGCCTCTCATGGCTGTGGAGAAACCCAAACAGCGCAGAGCCAAACCCTCGAAGGAGAATGAAGAAGATAAGGTTTATTTGTGAGATTTTAAATCAACAAATGCATGGTGGAGACGCATCCACGTGCCCATTAATATTTTTAATCAGCAATGGGTCGATCCATATAGTTCTCCTACACCTTCAAGTGAAACAATATTATTTTCAATGATTTGTATCATACCACGATGATAATGTTGGTTATAAAGTCAATTCGTATCATTGCATTGATAAACAATAAAATCAATCACTTGTAAAAACATTTATACAAAGACCAATAGTGGAGTTTATGCCTTTGACCATGAATCGATAGCACTACTAATGGCTAATCATACAAACCTTATGTTTAATGAATAATGCCATGTTTTAAGACTAGTGTTATGTATACACAAGTTGGTAAAGTAATTTGTTTATAAATCAACTGTATGTAAGTAAATGTTAGGTAGTAATCCCAGCCTAGAATAATTCTTACTTTTGCATAAAGTCTATAGTGCTTCGGTGTGAAGACTTCTTTGAAGTTAGTGTTCTTTTGGTTCCATAAAGAACCAAACTCTTACTAAATCAAATCAATATTTAAAATACATCTTGGTAATGGCAAGGTAGTAAAATACCTAGGGTTAAAAGTAAAATCACTCAGTAATATTATTAAGTGATATGATAATGTATTATTACAATAATACATGTGACATGGTGAAACTTAGAAAATCAAAATTATAGCTTAATGGCTAGTAGTGCAAGTAGAATTTTAGAAGTGTATATAAATCAACTAGATGATACTCTTCACTACTAGAGCTGATTTAAAAGTGAACCTATGAATTCAATTATAAACTTTTTATTTGAAGGTCTTAGCATTATACTCATGCTTATAAGCAACACTTTGCACATTAGACATAGCATTAGTAGTAATTTCATGCTTCAGTAAAAGTGTTTCTAGGTTAAATCATGATCCCTATGCTCATCAGTAGAAATTGTAAGTAATGGGGCTTATAACATATGAAATAAAACTTAAGTAGAACTCATGCTGGTAAAAAGTACTAGTATATTAGGGATATTGGTCTTTACGACTAAACTAGAATACTGTCGTAGATTCAAAAACAGTAAAGGAAGTACTTTACCTCAGCGTAGCCTTTATTTCTATTAATCAAATTACGCTCCAGCATTTTTATTATGCTAAAGAAGTACTTCTTGTCTTAACACAAAAACAAACTCCTACTTGTTCAAACATTTACCTGCTGAACCTGTAAGAACCAGAAATCCAGCTGAGTTAACAATTGCTAAGTAAGCCCAAATTAGAACATAGCTTCTCACCTACTTGACAAAAGCAAATCATCAGTACAACTAGAAGCAACTGAATGCAGGTCATATACATAACATATCAAAATTAAAATGATAGTAGTTTGTATGTGTTTGAAGTTAATCACTACATATTGTTAACTGTTTCATTTTTCCGTTAGCCGCTAGTAAATATTAACCTATGACTTTAGACAACTTATGTTACATTAAAAATTTTAAATTTTTGTGAAAATTCGGGGTTATGATAATGTATTTGAATATTGACAGGGTAAAATTGTATACCATTATACAAATATGGTTATTGGCACAAACCTCCAGCTGCACATTAGAGGAAATTTGGGGTCTAAAATGGGGCTTATAAGAAAACACGCCAACAATAAATTTTGTGAGTTGGAATTCAAGAACCAATAGGATTTCAATAAAATGAGTCAACCATAATGGTTGAATTGACATATTTATCATAAAAGAAAACTACTTTTTTGTTCTTATTTTCAACATATCTCCCTATGTTTTTACTCAAATTTCAAGTGGGGAGCTCGTTGGATGTGGAATTTAATTCCACATCCAACGAGCTCTTCTGCTCAGAATTTGGGTAAAAACACAAGGAGATATGTTGAAAATACAAACAAAAAAAGTAGTTTTTTCATTCTTCCTCCAAAATTAATAACTATTATTTTATTATTTTAACTATTATTTTATTATTTCCCTTAGGACGCCCATTTTAGACCTCAAATTTCCTCTAACTAAGTTTCCCAAGAACGAAAGAAAAAAGGTTATGTATTTGAATATTATAGACCAGGTCAAATTGTATACCATTATACAAACTATGTTATTGACACAAACCTCCAACTGCAAACAATGCTAAACAAGAACTCATCAAAGTCATGATACTTGTTGCCTTACTATGAGCAAGAGAGGCTAAAGGATACCGTTTCTATTAGAGGTGATTCCGATGTTCTATTCGAATGACCACAGGTAGGTATTCAGGTATGTGGTAGTCAGATATTTTAGTTTCATGGTCTCATTGATTATTTATAGTTTGATAGATTGAGAACTTGATAGATTCATAAATTCAATAGACTTCTACGAATTGATAACTTGCACTTGAGCTTCATCATGGATTTGTTGTATTATATTGATACTTACATTACTCATTCCTTATAACCCAATACCATTATCTACCACTCAATCTGGGATATGTCTATTGCATTTTCCTGGAATCTCGAAGTTGATCCTATAAGGACATCTCCTTGAATCTGATAATTATCTCCTTGAATAAGATAATTTGTTTCTCCATGGGATCCATGGCATTGAGGGAGTGATAATCCTATCCTGATAACCATTTCCAATCCTAGATTACAAACTGTATAGACAATCCTATTAACTCAAGTTTGCATAATAAACCATATTTTGCATTCTATACCATACAAACCATAGTTTGATCAGTAAGGGAATGTCAAATTTTTGCACATGGGGGTCAACTTCGCATATTGCTCAACTATGAACATGTGGCTAGCTTTCCCACATGGACCCTGTCTAAAAACGCTTACGTGACCCACCAGAACCTTATTTTGATGCACAATTTCCATTCTATGCTATTGTTAGGGATTCAACAAGTGTCTCTAAAATCCCATAGGAGGTGTGATTCAACGCATGATAGAATGATGGTCATTGCTCAGATCAACCAACCATTGAATCTGTTGGATTCAATACATCAGGATAGTTCTAGGGTGTCCCTGTACTCTGGGTCCATGGACAAGGGATCATTTTTTTGGTCAATTTCAGAAACTAGGGTTTTGCTCAGTAAGGGAATGTCAAAGTTTTGCACATGGGGGTCAACTTTGCATATTTCTCGACCGTGAACATGTTGCTAGAGTTTCGAGTAGGAACATTCCTAAACATACTTGCATGACCTACCAGAAGCCTTTTTTGATGCATGGTTTCCATTATATGCCCCGAGTAGGGATTCAACAGACCACCCTGAAATCCTGTAGGAGGTTGGATTCAACATGCAATAAAATTATGGTCATTGCTCGGATCGATGAGTCCTCAACTCCGTTGGATTCGGGACATTGGTATAGTGCTAGGGGTGTCCCTTTACTCTAGGTCCTTATACAAGGGATCATTTTTTTGGTCAATTTTGGAAACTAGGGTTTTGCTTAGTAAGTGAATGTCCAATGTTTTGCACATAGGGGTCAGCTTTGCAAATTCATTGATTGTGAAAGTGTGTCTAGCATTCCCACATGGAACCTACCTAAACACACTTGCATGACCCATTAGAATCCCATTTTGATGCATGGTTTCTATTCTATGCCCTAGGTAGGGATTCAATAGATGTCCCTAAAAGACAATAGGAGGTGGGATTCAACGTGCGATAGAATGATGTATGTTTCTTGGATCAATGAAATTTCAGCTCCGTTGCATTCAAGACATTGAGATAGTGATATGGGAGTCTCTCTAATCTAGTTCCATGGAAAAGGGATCATTTTTTTGGTCAATTTTGGAAGCTAGGGTTTTTCTTAGTAAGGGATCGTCAAATTTTTGCACATGGGGGTCAACGTCACATATTTCTTGACCGTGAGCATGTGGCTAGTGTTCTCACATGGAACATGCCTTAAAATGCTTTCGTGACCTACCAGAAGCTCATTTTGATGCACAGTTTCCATTCTATACCCCGAGTAGAGATTCAATAGGTGTTCCTGAAAGCTTGCAGCATGTGGGATTCAACATGTGATAAAATGATGGTCATTGCTTGGATCGATAACCTGTAAAATATGTTAGATATAGGACATAGATATAGTGTTAGGGGTATCCCTGTAGTCCAGGTATATGGAAAATAGATTATTTTTTTGGTCAATTTTGGAAACTAAGGTTTTTCTCAGTAAGTGAATGTCCAATTTCTGCACATAGGGATCAACTTTGCAAATTCCTCGACTATGAATGTGTGTATAGTGTTATTACATGGAAGCTTCCTAAACATGCTTGCATCACCCACCGAAATCCCTTTTTGGTGCACGATTTCTATTCTATGCCCTCGGTAGTTATTTAACAGGTGTCCTTGAAGATCCTGTAGGAGGTGGGATTCAACATGCGATAGAATGATGGTCATTTCTTGAATAGATGAACCGTCGGCTCTGTTGGATTTGGGACATTTATATAGTGCTAGGGTGGCTCTCTAATATAGGTCCATGGATAAGGGATAATTTTTTTGTCAATTTTGGAAACCAGGGTTTTCCTTAGTAAGTGAATGTGAAAATTTGGCACATATAGCTCAGCTTGAAGGTGATTGTAGATCTTCCTCTCTTAAACAAATTCTTGTTGCAAACTATTATTCCATGTGTAGCTGTTGAGAATTATCTTACTTGTTGTGAGGTGTTGATCTTGACTTATTTCCCATCATTATCAAGAAAGAAATATTCTTTTTTTTTTGTTTTAATCAAGGAAAAAGGAGTTGTCAATCTATACGTGGAGGTGAATTGATCTTAGGATCTTGAATATCATTCGTGAGACTGGAAATTCAAAAGAAGGATTTTTCCCATATTAATTTAGCTTGGTCATCCAAGAGATGTGAGCATTTGTATGTTGAAATGCGGAAGGAGACAATGTCATTACGTCAGTACCCATGTAATGGAACATATTTATGTTTAGAAACAAGTGGCCAACCTATTACTCCATATATATATATATATATATATATATATATATATATATATATATTCAGACTACAAATGTTTCGAATAATACTCCATAAAGATAAATTTATAGAACAAGATTCAAAATAGTACTTCTCTAATCAATTTAAACTATAATAAAATCACACATAATTTTCGTCTCTTCCAAAGTTGTTCCTTGAGGCAATTCATCAAAGTCCGTGTACATTAAGAAAATGATAAAATAATGTGTAGGATACACATAATGTGAAGGATATAGTCATAACCATTATTTTGTATCAACCTTGTAATACTCGAATACTTTTAGGTTTGATGTGAATCCCATGTATTCATTAGATGAAAGACATCATGCCAAACACTAATTTTATTTATGTAGACCACACAGGTGCATCACTTAGGTGTGTCAACTTCATGCATCCTTTAAAGGTTTGTTAGGTTGTTATGTGGGTAAGGTGCTTTTGTATTCCACTTAGTTGGATTAGTTGCTTAGTTGTGTTGGGTGCTTATGTGCATTAAGTATGTTCCATCTTTGTGAATACAGTTTAACGTTGTAGATGCAATTGGATAATGGTAAAAGACAATTGAAATGCAAATTTTTTTCATTACGTAATATTGTAATTGTGCATTGTTCTCAAATTTATAACTAATATCTCCATGCAATCGTAAAATCTATAAATATTTGGGAACATTACAGATAGAAACAATCTTCGCCACACGTGTGTAATCACACTTAAAAGACAGAACCATGAAAATCTCAACAGCCTTGATATGAAATATTTTTTATATCATGAAGGTTATAATACAAAAATAGAAGGCCCATCTATGGCCTATCAATGTACATGTATTAAAAACATATTTGATGTACATGTGCAAACAAAAGTACATCTATCCTATACTGCGCCCCTATACTCTAACTTTGAATTGTACATAAAAGTACATATATGTCCTGGACTAACACATCAAAACTCTAAATTTCTCTTTTTTTTTCTCAGGCCCTCATGCTTGTTTCCTCTTTCAACGACCACTGTGCATATCTCACGACTGCAAATCAATGACAATATTTCTTGATCAGGTAATTGAACTAGTACTGTCTAGGAAGAACAAAGTTTGAAAATTTAAAATGTAACTCAATTGTACATAAAACAAAGACACATTGCATCCATTGGGGGTATAGGTGCCTCTGGTGTCCTCCTCCTTTCAGAATGTCTCTCTGCAATGCTTCTCTATGAATAAAAAAAAACATGTCAATTATCTCAAGAATTATCAACATGTACATGAATGAGAAAGTACTAATAAATTATGTAAAAAATCAACATCTAAGGGAAAAAAACATGTCTAGGGGAAGAGGCTGGGACTCTTCAATAGTAAGAGGAACCGTAGGTTGAACATCAACCTCAGTTGTGTGCACTAATGGACCATCCTATGGCTACACTCACCAAATGATAAAATAGTTAGACATCGTGCATGTACATAAACAATACAAATGAACTGTACAATTACAAATATTCAAGTAGATGTACCTTAGTGTGACTTATCCCTATTGTAGATGCAACATTGACCACAACATCAACAACCCTTGTAAGGTTTGGAACGGATGACTCTACATCCTAATTTTGTAAACATGTGAAAATAGCATTAAGAAAAACTAGTTGTGAAGTGAATTCAAAGCTAACCAGCAACTACCATTGGAAGTGTGTACATTACTGTGGGATGAGTAGGTCGATCCTCATGCAGATTGGATATTTTCAAGGAAGAGGGTCATCTGATGTAAACAACCCCCTTATCTACATTTGGAATACGGGGAGATCCAAACTGAAGAGGTTGTGCAGGGATTTGTGATGATGTCTGCAGTCACAAAGTGTTACCATAGTTAGACATGGAGTTGAATGGATGGAATGAAATTTACTAAAAAAATAACATGTTGTAATATACTTAACTCGACCTAGGACATACTTCCCCCATGGGAGGGACTTCTTCTATCAATTTCTTGACCCTCCTCATATGCTGATAGCATCTGCAAGTTTAAAAATTATAAATATTAGCAATCTATAAAGGAGTGTACAGTAAAAATTTAAATAATTTCAACAACATTAAGTCATTAACCATGTACTTACATTCTTCAAGTAACCATAAATTCCACCTTGGATTATTTCGCTGAGATCAATGTCTCTGGCATCACGTCCTAAGCAAGGTTCCTGCAACTTCAAAAATTGTAAATATTAGACAATTTAACAAATTAATCAACACTAACACATGCATTAACACAATGATATGTATTAACAAATTGACAAATGTTTAAATATTACCTCAATAGTGGTTGTTTGGGACTCGGGTAAAACCACACTAGGTGCAGTACCACTCCCCTAAGAGGCATCAATCTCCTACAAGAGTAAATATTGCATATATTATGAATATTTTAATATGTTACATACGGTAAAGAAAAATTAAAAGTTGAACAATAATAGAGTTTTAACAATGTCCTTACTTGACCACCAGTCATCGTAAAGGTACCATGTATTGGTCAAGGACCATAACAAGGTTTACCACATGATGTACAGACATGTGGCTCACTTTGAGGCACATGGGATGTCAGTCTATCCCCACCAATAGATGTTCTTATACCACCAGAAGCTGGTGGTTGTACCCCAGCAGAGGAAGAGGGCATTGTCTTGTCAATAGTGGCCATGTGTCAAGAGACCATTTCAGCTAGAGTAAAAAATTCCTCCTGTGTCTTGGAAACCATGTCATGTGCAGGAGGGATGTCTACCCTCGGTAGCTAGGAATGGGGTGTAAGTATTTGTGGATTGGAATATCTATGCCTAGAATTGGGTCTGTGTTGGGGAATCCACCTACCAACTCCATGGAAGCCCAACATGTCAAAATAGTTGACATGTTTCCCCATCACAAAATATGCATACAACTTTCGAAGGAAGTACAACAATGCTTCCCTATTGTTGTGCTGGGGAATGTCAAAAACCATGTACCACCTATCCATCCAATGGTCTCTAATGGGTGGAAAGGTGCACCACCCAATAGAAATATGTGGCCTAGTGATCTCCAGAATGTCATCCATCCTAGGCAATCTAAACAATGTATAGATGTCTTCTTTTGTTATTTTCATCTTCTTTACCTCATTGTAGCTCAACCCATCAGTGTATTTTTGTCTTTTCATCTTCATGTATGATGTGATGCTATACAAAGCATCATTTGATGTCTCGATCATATCAACAATAGTCAACAATGAATATGACAAGGAGTGGTGGAGCTTATATCCACCCCTCCAAGCATAACCAATCTCTCTCAGATGGCTAATAACCCTCGGTATCTCAGCATTGTTATCCATAGTAGCCACTGCAATCATAAATACAAATAAAATATCATTAGAAATATAAACACATGATATAATGAGATCCTAAGCATGAAAAACTATATAACTAATGTGCGACAAATAACAACATAAACTAAATATATTATGTAAATTTAAAAATTGATCTTAAATTTTACAGTAAAGAATAAACATTTAACATTTTTTAATTTTAAATTTATGTCATAAATTCAAGTATTAATTCCAATTTCCATATGCATGTGTACATAAAATGTCTTATGTGCATATGTTGATTGTGAATCTCCTATAGCTTATTTTAAGTTTTGGATTATGAAGTTTCATTGAAATTGTGAGGTGCTGACTAATTGCCTTGCAGGATCAGATCCCAGATTGTGGGTAGAGGCAACGACTAGACCCTAGAATAGGCGGCATAATGTGCTATTGATGAATAAAATCCTAGTACAGGAAACAATTTTTCTAGATATGTAATTATTTGTTGTAGCGTGATGTTTTGGGGACTCCAAAATATATTTAGAAGATCTTTGTTTATATGTAATTTGGGCCATGTATGGATTCCACTTGATGGTATTTTAGTTCTATGCCCTCTTTCTATATACTCATGAGAGACTTTAAATGAAAAATTGTGTATAGTGGATTTTATGGTTGCAAGGTTTCCATCGGATTATATCATGTATGATAGTATGTGATTGGCATGTTTAATCAAACACATCAACCTACCTATCTATCTTCATGTTTGTAGAGCATATTGTTGGACTTTGTGTTAGAATGATCAACCCATAGTTACCCATATTTGACATTAATTAAATCATTTTTGTCTTATTCCTAGAATCCTAGCTTCCCTCTTTATGCTAGTTGAATTCTACAAGTTCCTAGAAGTCAATACTTGGTAAAATAGGTCATGCAGTGCTTTAGAATCATCATGGAAACATATTTATCATGTCTTCTTTATTCCTGGTTCCTTAAAGCGCATATCTACCTTTTCTGAAAGTTGCCTTGCTTTACATCTGTTTTAAGGCATAAAAGAAAAGCTAGTCTAGGGGAGCTTTCCTTGTTTTTTACTGCATCCTCCTCCTTCCTTTTATCCATACAAAAACACGAATGAATTGTCTTTCCAAAAAGTATTATCTTTCCCACTTGATTTAGCTAATTCGTGAGGATCTTCATGGATTTGGAAAGTCCTTTTTGTACCTATGGCGAATTTGACTTGTTTTAGTAAGCCTTCTTTTTTACCAATTCGAATAGCAACCTAGTTCTTTAGAATCTCTCATGTAATTATATATTTGAGCATCCTATTACTTCATATGGTTGTCTAATGTACACTTATTCAATACATGATTAAGTTATGCTCCAATTTCAGTCTCCTTTTGTGTGAATTTTGCATGTTTGATTAGCAATTTTGTGAGTGTAATTGATGTATCTCTTGGGTTCAACTTACACATGGTATTAGAGCCTTTTTGGATTGATTTCTATCCTTCCAAATTATTATTGCAGGTTCAAAATCACTAACTGGGAGCGCATTATGCTAACTGAAGGGAAGGGGAGCTTAGATATGGACCAATCTCAAAGGATCATCTTGACTCCATTCAATTTATTCGAATGGTAAGCTGAGAGGGATATATTGTTGAGAGAAAAATGTCTCTACAGGGTTACCATGGCTACTAAGGAAGATCCCATTACAGCTACAAATAAAATCAAATGGCACAACAGGAGGGATGAGGCCTATGGTCTTTTGTGTCTCAGCATTTCAAGAGAGCTCTTATTTCATCTTGATCCATTGACATTTGATAATGAGGTGTGGGAGAAGATTAAAGATATTTTTGGAAAGAGAGATGAGATGATATGACATCAAATTGAGAATGAATTGATCTCCTTGAATCCCAGTAGCTTCGAATCATTGCCACTCTATTTTAACAAGTTTAAGGCCCTTGTTTTGTAGTTAAAACAATGTGCGATTAAAAAGAAGGAGGAGAAACTAGTTTTAACCATTCTATCAAATATTGGTAATGACTATTCAGTGTTTTTTTTGACCTTCTATGCCACTAAATTGATGACTCAAACCTAGAAGATGCCTAAGCTTGTTGAGTTCATGGAATCCCTCACTCAAAAGCAAGATAAATTGGTGATGATGGGAACCATCAAACCTTACAAAGACCAAGATTGGGTTGTTGGAGATTTAGAGGTGGATTGAAAAATCAAGAAAAAAGATAAAAACCACTTGAGCAAAATAGATACAAGGAAAAGTCTCAAGATGAGTCCTCAAGCTCAAAGAAGAATCCCTAGAAGAAGAACAAAGGAGAAATAAGTAAGTGCACATAATGCGGTAAGGACTATCATCCTGAAAGCTCTTGTATGAAAAAGAAGATAAACATGTTGACCCAACTCTTGGAGAAGAACAACATCTCGCTTCCTGATTTCTCACAGAAGAGGGAAGGTGGATCAAATTCAGAAGACATGGAGAGAGTACATGCCTTCGTTGCTGGAACCCCAATCTCACCTAGTTTCATCATTGATTCTGGAGCTTCCATACATATGGTTTCGACAAAAGAGACCTTCTATTCTCTTGAAATGTTAAAATATCCACCAATAGTTTTGGGAGATAACTCTCTGAATGACAGTATGGGAAAGGGTAGGATTGAGCTTGACCATGGTAATTTAAATAATGTGTTGTATGTTCCAGTTCTTACCTCTAATATCTTGTCAGTGTATCAGATGACTCACATTGGATCTCTAGATAAATTCATCGTATCCCCCAATTAATTTTAAATCGCTGAGATTTTGAATGGTAAATTCATAGCAAAAGGTGTTGTTGATCACACTTCAAAGGTATACAAGTTTTCCCATTTTCTACCCTACTTAAACCCCTCTTCTCTTCTTACTCATGCTAATGAAGCAAGCAATATTTGGCATGAAATATTTTTCCATCTTAACTACAAGTATCTTTCTGATTTGATTGAAAAAGACATGGTCACAGGGTTACCAAAAGATCACATTTTCTAAGAGAGTCTATCAAGGTTGTATCCTAGGAAAACACCTAAAGCACACGTATGAGAGAACCTCTACACCTCTTGAGTTAATCCACAATGACATTATTGTTCCATTACCTCATATGACCATGAGTCAAGCCAAATATGCACTCACCGTCATAGATGACTTTTCCAGGTATATGTTGGGTTCACTTCCTAAAGGATAAGTCTAAACTTTTTGACCTCTTCAAAGTCTTTAGAGCCTTGGTTGAAAACGAGTCTGGGAGGAAACTCAAGATCCTGAGATCTTCCAATGGTGGTGAGTATGTCAAGTCTAATTTCATCCAGTATTGAAAAGATGTAGGTATCCAGATGCAACATTATATCTTTTACACACCACAACAAAATGGTGTCGCTGAGAGAAAGAACAGATCATTGAAGGAGATGGAAACTCGTACGATGGAGGATAAAACTTTTCCACCAAATTTTTGGGCCAAATATATAAAATGTGCATCCTATATCCAGAATAGGGTTCCACATAATCATCTTGATTGTATTACTCCTTTCGAATCTCTGATTGGGAACAAGCCAGATGCGACTTATTTCAAATTTTTTGGCTCAAAGGCTTGGGCTAGAATTCCAACTAAAAATAGAAATGCTTTGAAAACAAAAAGCCAGGAGTGCCTATTTGTTGGGTATTATGAATATTCAAAAGGGTACAAGCTGATAAAATTGAGCACAACCAAAGATTTCATTGAAAGAAGTGTTCAGTTCAAAGAAAATTCTTTAGCACGAGTTGAAGTTGCAAAGTCCTCTTCAATTGTAAGTGAAGATACTAATGAGTTTGTTGATTCTGATATGTATAACAATGAAAAATTAATTGCATATCCTAACAAAACTACAAGACCAAATTTGGCAGCAAGGACCATTCATGTAGCTGGGGAACTAGCTGGAAATCCTAATGACACTAGGAGGACTAAATCTCAATTTGAGAGTGTCCTTTGTGTGAAAGATCCTCTCTTTGATGAGAAGTGTTATTTGATAATATATTCCAATCCACAGACATACATGAATATGCAGCACATGATCCAATATGGAAAATAGACACGAAAGAAGAATTCATCTTGCTCCAGAAGAACAACACATGGGAACTGGTTGATCTGCCCCCCAGGAAGAAAACTAGTGAAGTGTAAGTGTGTCTTCAAAACTAAGTTTACTGCTGATGGTTCTCCTTTTAAATATAAGGAAATATTGGTAGAAAATGGATATTATTAGGTACATGGTATTGACTACAATGAGACCTTTGTACCAGTGGCAAAGATGGACTCCATAAGGCTTGCCCTAGCCATTGCAACTTCAATGCAGTGGGAGGTACATCACATGGATGTAAACTGTGCCTTTATAAAAGGAGATATGACTGAATAGATTTATATGCAGCAACTATAATTTTTTGTATCTAATCCATATTTAGTGTGCAGGTTGAAGAAATCATTGTATGGGCTCAAGCAAGCCCCTAGGGCTTGGTATTCCAAGATTGATGGCTTTCTACTGTCATTGAATTTTGTTCGATGCAAGTCTGATCCTATTGTCTATTTGAAGCTGATTCATGGTTCTTTAATGATTATTATTCTCTATGTGGATGAAATTATGATTATATGAAGTTCAAAGAAAGAGTTTTCCTCCTTGAAGGATGCAATGAACCATGCCTTTTCTATGACAAATTTGGGATTGTTGAGATGATTCTTAGGTATCAAAATTCCTCAATCCCAACATGGAATCAAGTCTTATCATTCAAAGTATGCTTCATATTTTCTCATCAAGTTCAGCATAAAATATTGAAATCCAAGCAAGACTCCATTCCTTTTAGGAATTAAGCTTGAAGAAGTAGATTCTTCTTCTATCGTAAATAATAAATTGTATAGGCAGTTGATTGGGTGTTTGCTTTATCTTACACATATCAGACCTGACTTATATTATGCAGTTAGTGTGTCTTAAAGATACATGTATCAGCCTCATGAGATCCATTAGAGAGAATCCAAGATGATCCTAAACTTGTTCAGGGAACAAAGACTCATGGGATTTTCTACAAATAAAAATATGACTTAGAGCTAGTTGGATTTACTAACAGTGATTGGGAAGGTGACAACATAGATCGAAAGTATACCTTAGAATATGTGTTCATGCTTGCAGAAGGACGAATCATCTGGTCAAGTAAAAAGCAGAGTGACATAACCCTCTCATCTACAGAGGCAGAGTATAGAGGAGTTGCAAACACAACTACTCAATGTTTATGGTTGCAGGGGATACTTGGAGAATGTGGTTTCAAATCAGAGTTTTCAACAGTCGTCTATTGTGACAATCAAAGCACCATTCGAATCTCCAATTATCCATTTCAAAGACAAAGAACCAAGCACATTGAGATCCATATGCACTATATCATGGGAGCTTGTGCATGATGGTACCATTGCTCTATTCTACTGCGTATCTTCAGAACTAGTAGCAGACATATTCACCAAAGTATTATGTGAGAAGACCTTCAGTAATCCCAAATCATTGTTGGGAATTGATGATAATGTGGTGAAGAATTATTGATGACAAGATTTCCAAAATTTGTTTTTTTTGTCTATGTTTAAGGGAGAATTTTTCGACTGGGTTTTTGCCTCTTTTCTTGGTTCTATGGACATGCAGTATGTAACAGGGTGACTAATCCTTGTTGCTAGGCCCTATAATTTTTTGATATTTACTCTTAAAGTCAGGATTAATGGGGGTGTTAGAATAATCAACCCATAGTTACCCATATTTTACATTAATTAAATCATTTTTGTCTTATTCCTAGAATCCTAGATTCCCTATCTATGCTAGTTGACTTCTACATGTTCCTAGAAGTCAATACTTGCTAAAATGGGTAATGAAGCACTTTGGAATCATCCTGGGAACATATTTAGTATGTCTTGTTTATTCCTGGTTCCTTAAAACACATATCTACTTTTTCTGAAAGCTTCCTTGCTTTACATCTGTTTTGAGGCATAAAGGAAAAGTTAGTCTAGGGGAACTTGCCTTGTTTTTTATCACATCATCCTCCTTCCTTTTCTCCATACAAAAGCATGAATGAGTTGTCTTTCCACCACATATTATCTTTCCCACTTTATTTATCTAATTCGTGAGGATGTTGATGGATTTGGAAAGTCCCTTTTGCACCTATGGGGGATTTGACTTGTTTTAGTAAGCCTTCTTTTTGACCAATTTGAATAGCAACCTAGTTCTTTTGAATCTCGCATGTAATTATATATTTGAGAATCCTATTACTTCATATGGTTGGCTAATTTACTCTTATTCAATACAGGATTAAGTTATGCTCCAATTTCTGTCTCCTTTTGTGTGAATTTTGCATGTTTAATTAGTAATTTTGTGAGTGTAATTGATCTATCTCTTGTGTTCAATTCCACACATTGTTGTCTTGAACTTAACCAAAGAGTACCCTTCTGTCCAGAGGAAATATTTTTTAAAATCATGCGAAGCTTCTATACCTTATGTCAACATTTGGATTAGGAAGTTTCATCAAAACTATAAGGTGTTTATTCATGTTCTTAGATAACTAGCTTCGATATTTCAGATAGAGGCAAGGGAATTACCATGTTTGTTTATGTCTTTGAGGGAATATATGAATTCTACTTGGTTTTTTTTAGTTGTATGCAATCTTGCAATATAATTGACAACCTTTGCATATTTGTTAATTTTGGTTTGGATTCACAATGATGCTTACGACTATACATATATGCAAATACTAAAGTTCGTTTGTTTTTATGAGTTAATTGGGGTTTTGGTTTAGATTAGGCATGCAAATTACTTATGTAAACTTGCAATTTGCTTGAAAAACTTTGCATATTTGTGAATTTTGGTATGGATTCACAAGGATGCTTATGAATATGCATATGGAAATAGTGAAATTGATTTCTTTTTTATGAGTTAATTGGGGTTTTTGTTTCCATTGGAGTTTTGGTTTCCATTGGCCAATTCCATTGGGGTTTTGGTTTCCATTGGCCATAAATTAATTTATTTTGGTTTAATTTTTCAAATTAGGGAAGATAAATTAATGAATTTAGGAAACAAATCATTAGAAGAAATGAGGAAAATATGAGAAGAATTGAGGAAAATACCTCACAAAGAGGAGGTTGATCCAAAGGTGGAGGTGGTTGGATTTGGCACACCCAAAAAACATTCTCCCACTCGTGTTCTACTCCATCCAACTCGAACAGTGTTGCGATGTGGTGAAAATGATGAGCTCGACTCGTTTTAAAAAAAATGGGGGTGTGATTTTATTCAATAAAATGGAGGCACGATTTTATTCAATAAAATGAAGGTGCATTTTTCTCTACTATCCTACTTGTCATACCTGTTGGAAGCCTTGGGACTAGGCTTGGCAGGTTTTGGGTTGCGTGGGATGTTTTCTATTTTATGGATCAAGAGTGATTGATTTCACTCCACCATTGCATCTAAAAGGTCCCTCGACTTTGTGCACTCACCCTTCAATGTATCTCGACTAGCTAAAGTCTGATTGGTGCCTCTACCTATTGGTTGGCATGCAGTTGAGTTCTAACCTAGTCAGAGTCAATTATGTTTCAGTTTAGTGGTTAACTGATGTATAGAGTGGCGAGAAACTAACAAGTAAGACACTCTCATGTATTCAATTCAAATTACCTCTCTAGGATTTGAATTGCTTGGCTATTAATTCCATTATAGGATATTGTAAATTATTCTTCTAATTAATGATTAAGTAAATATATAGTTGCAAGTCTTTTTCACTGTTGCTCACAATTCATTGAGCAAATTGATCTGTTTCATCTATAGTAATTTTTTTCATGGTTCTAATATTGTTGTGCCTCAATTTTATTAGAAATATACTTATTGTGAAGTATTATTTCATGGACTTATTGAACATCACCGGTATATAAGGTATATATTTTATTTCCCATCAATTAATTAAGAAAAAACAATTCTATTACTTTAGTTCATCTTAAAACAAAAAAGTCATATGCTTCATTTGTGCAAATCCTTAACTATTGTATTAGATAACATGATCCATTACCCATTCATTATGTACAAATAAGAAAGCTAGTATTTTAAAACATCATAAAACTGTGGAGCATTAACTTGAGTACCTTATAAAAATAAAACATATAACATACAAATGCAAGAGATAGAAACCAATATATATGGTTCACCCCAACTAATGGCTATGCCCACCAAGAATTGTTAATCATTTTATTATTTAATCTAACAAGAAGATTACAAATCTACAACACAACCACTATAATTAATTTCTCTTTTCCTTGAAATCTCTTAACAATATCTTTAAAGATATCCTTAACATTGATTTTACCACATACCATAGTCCATAGTCCTTAGTGGTTAAACTTGAACAAGTATTACTGTTGCTCTTAAAATCGGGAAACAAAACCATAGCAATCTTCACTTACAAGGAAGAAATTCATTATGAACTTAGAGGACTAGATTAGAAAAATAGCACACAACTGCAAGTAAAGTTTAGGGGTTATCGTCCAACATAGTAAATGGTGGGTTGCATATGAACATCGATACATCAATCGATCTTATAAATCACAAACTATGTACCCTACATACATTTTCCTAATAAAGGAAAAACATATACACACTGAAGCTCTACAAGTAACATTCTTAAGAAAGTCCTCAATGTAAATATGCAGTACATTTAGAGGATTTTGATGTGACACATAATTGTGTTGTATGTAGAGCTTAACGCAACACATGGATGATAGAGAATAGTTGGGGTTTTTGTAACATGTAACGCAAGAACAAAATGAAGAATCGTGATGGCGGATCTCTACGAAGTGACCGCTCCTTTTACTTCCTAAGAAGTGGAGTTCATGCTGTAAACCTTTTTGAAGACCCAAAGTTTCTCCCCCCACGTTTTTAGATTATTTTATTACGTTCCCATTTTGCTAATTACACAAATATCTTATCTCTTGTATAAAAGGATTAAAATCCACATAAAAATATTCTAACCTTCCATGCTTAAATGATAGATAACTTATCGATTACAAGTTACCTTCTTCAAGGAGCTACTCTACTTCTTTTAGTATTGAAGGCTAGTCCCTCGTGACGTGAGTGAGCTCTTGTCTTTTAACGAGAACTCTACTAAAAATTCATTGGATTGGATTTTCTTTTCCATGTGCACAAGTGATTCCCCAACATGCACCTCTATACTACCAACCCTCTCCTCGATGCATAGATCTTTTTCCCTTTCTCAGCACCACATCCCCAAATAACTTTATTTCAGTTTTTTAATTATCATTCAATTATGTATTGATAAAAAAAAATTCTGTTTACCTAACTCAACCATTTGATTATTGTTTTATGATTCCAATTTCCAAAGTAACTAACATGTAGAGAGGTTGCATCTCTACCTATTCATATTAATCATCGAGTGGAAGTTTTTTGTTTATGTATGAAGGTGAAACTAATACAAAATCATTAGCAATACTAATGATATTTTCTTTGTATTCTCATCTAAAAGTTGTACATTTAAATTTACCTTGTACTTTTCGTTGCTAAGAAAGCAAAGTAGTAGATGGGATGTTACACCCACATTGTCAGTTAGTCATCATAGCTTTTCATGATCTTGTTTTTTGTCCATCCATCACCATCAATAGTTTCCATTAATTCTTGGGATTGCTAGGCTCAAGATGTGATGGACCCTACTTTAATTATCATCCTTAAGTCATACTACTTTTCAAAACTATAACTATTTTTGTAGTCTCCTTAAAATCCATAAATAAATAAATAAAATCTGTAGGCTAATAAGATTGCTAAGATCTTAAGTACATCTTCTTTTTACTGTGGAATAAAATTTTTGATAAAGAACTAAGCCTTTAAGTTATGTTGGTATTTTCTTTCTTGTGTGTTTTTTGTATGATGATGATGTTTACATGTCACTATTCTATTTTTTGATGCGCTTGCAGTTTACGTACATGTTTATCTAGTTTACTGATGTTGTTGATATTATGTTATTCATGTTTTTCATTCATGTTATCTTATCTATTTATTATTTATTTACGATGAAGAGGTTGTTTTACCTCTCTATGTAAAAAGGTCGAGTGGTGGGATTTTTCCCTATTGACTCACTCGGAAAGCTATCGGAAAGGTAAGGGATCCTATGCTACTAGGCTTAATTAGTTCGTTCTGAAATAATGCATGTGTACGTATCTTACTGCATGTGACATTGCTTTTAAAACTAGGCTCGTGAACATGACGAAAAGGAGTCCTAGCATCTACAACTAGCTAAACCTAAGCGCTAAAGGTTTTGTCAAAGAAATACTAAACCTTGTGCTCACAACCTTGGGCTCATTACTATAACATAAAAGGGTTTAAGATGAAATGTGAAATGTATGTCTTTACCCTATGGTATTGAGGGTTTAAGTCTTAATGTTTTGGGGGAAAAGATGATAGTAACGTCTTGGATTTTAATAGCCTATAAGTTTTGGTTTGGAATCCTCTTCCCGTTTAGGTGTTATGTTTCCTATATGCGACTGTGTAAACTTTGATGGTTCTGCAATGTATAAATGTGATGGTCAATTTGGTTAAAAATGATTCAAATCTACATTTTGGTGTATTCTAGGAGCTTTGTGATGTTTTTTGTTTACTATTAGCTCTCTAATTTTTGTTTGGATGCATTTATAAATTATGTCAATGCCATTGCAAAGCATTGGCACTACGATGCCATTTATTTTACTATTATTGTTAACTATGGAAAATCGTGGGTGTTTAACCCTTGTTGCGATTAGTTTGAATGATTCATCGTTTATAATGAGGATGCTTTGTCAAATGATTTATTTGGTTTTAATGCATGTGTGTAAAATATGCCAAAGGAAGAGCTCTTGATTCGTATGGGATTTGGTTTTTCATGGGCAGTTGTTGTAATCTCACAGATCACATAAGGTTACCAATAATATACACTAAAACATATATAAATATTGAACAGAGACAAGAGACAAGAATAGATAGAATTAAACAGATTATATTATAACAATGAGTCCATACAATGCAGAGAACTAAAATGAGTTCTCATCTGGCTCAACAGCCTAATATATATATGATTTACAGAACGGTTACAAAATAACTACATGTCAGTTCGGTGAACCGACACAACCTTAGGTGGCCAACCTAATCTCTTACTTTAGTCGGCCAACCGACTTAGTCAGATGATCGACTAAGTCAGCTCATCGACTTAGTCGGCTGGTCAACTAAGTCGGCTCATCGACTTAGTCGGCTGATCGACTAAGCCGACCCTCATTCAAGCTGAATTTATCAACTTGATCCTTCTACATCTCTCCCACAAACAAAACATTTCTTCCTCCCGAAGAAATAGCGAGGTACAAAAAAATCCTTGCTGGTCTTTCAAAAATTTACTGTAGTGGGCTGTGAAGTCTGATGGTTGGTCGTTTCTGTACGCAGACTTCAACAATGACTGGGGCTATGATGGCAAGGTGATGTTGGAAATCTGTCCAACTATACAAAACTTTCTGGATATCGATGGTCAGTGTGGTTAAGCCTGACAAGATCGACATATTTTCCAAGATGGAGGCTTCTACTATCCTCTCCATGTTGGGGCCCATGAACTGGTCCTGCTCCTCTGCAATCTCGATAAGTTGTTTCATCTGCAGGAAGATGATGTCGACTTTCTCTAGGTTGGGGAGAGCTTGTTGCATCCACTGATGTGCTTCTCGTTCTAGTTTCTGCAGTTTGGTGGTTTCCAGCACTATCTATTCTTCTATTATCGGTCTAAGTTCTGCCTTTATGGTATTTGTGCTTTCTAGTGCCTGAATCCCTTATCGAGTCTGTTGTGTCTGCTGATAAAATTGACCATAGTGAGTAGACCAGTCTCGTAGTACTTCTTCGATTACGACAGACTCCTCCATATGGTCCTGCAATACTTTGTAAGCTTTGGAAAATGTAGTGTGTTGTGCTAGTAGGAGTCTAGCAGTTTCCTCTTTATGTTCCTCCTTGGTTTCCTGAATGTGTGCTTGAAGGGTCCACACCATGCTCTCGAATAGATGATACGCTCTTTCAAGTGGTCTATCTATGTCAATGTCGATGGGGCCTGGCAGGACAGACTAGGACAAATTTCTGCATCTGTCGAGAAACTCGATATGTTCTGTGTGTTTGGCCTAGATTTCTTTACTTTTCCTTGCACTCCTCGACTTTGATTCGCTCACTAGGGTTTTGAGGAGTTGTCCCATCTCTGTTTCGGTTAAGGAACTTGCATCCCTCATACTTATTTGGATTTTGGAAGACATCCCATGACGCTCCTTCTTTTTCTTGTGCTTTTTTGCTTCTGTCTCCTATGTACCTGCAACAGTTGATCTAGGATCTTGGGTTTATGGGTTAGAAGCTAATGGTTTATTTGATTGGGGAGGTGGGATGATGGTCACCTCTGGTTGTATGGATGTAGTGGGTTTTGGTGGGCTTGTATCTGAATCAGGGGGTGGCGGTGGTGGTGGAGATGGTGGTGGCAGTGGTGATGGAGTTGGTGAATGGTTAGGGGGGATGGGCTTGGTGGAAGTATGGTTGAGTGGTGGGTTATTGGGTTGGTGGTGCCCATTTATGTCAGAATTCATTTCTGCTTTCATCGGTGTAGTGGCTGGTAGGTCAGCTTGGGGTGTGGGGTCGGACGGGGAAATAATATAGGAGAGATTTCCAGTCACATGACCTTCCTTGTTGGGTTGTCGTGTGAAGGTCGACGTGATGGTTGCAACGACTAAAAGTTGTGTGCCCCTACCTGTATAGATGGGAGCCTGGGTGGAAATCTTTCAAGCCGACTGAAACAGTGCAGGAAGTGTCTCAAATAAAGCTTTCAAGTCGGTGTATTAGTCAAATTTTGCTTTTACCGTCTCCATCATTGCACTTTTGTATAAATCGAGGGGGCTGACTGACTGTTGTGTCAGTGCTTGTTCCTTGTTTATTTGTGAGGGTGATGGGGGTGGAGGTGTCGACATAAGATCGACGACATTTTCAGGTGTTGTCATAATTTTTGCTTTTTTCGGTTAACCCACTTGTGCTCCTGCTTCGACAAAGCGCTAGAACTAGGTTTCAACCAACACTTTATTTGCGGCGGCATCCTCTATAATGTCAAGGGTTGTGGCTTCCAGTTTGTCTTTGTCGTCTGATGATTCGGCAATGATAAGTTTGTGCTTACCTTTACCCTGTTTTTGTTCTTGTGTTTTTATTTTCTTCCTGGCTACTGATATCTCGTTGGCGAGTTTCTGAATAATTCCTTTTGTAATAGCATACTCAGGGTCATGTGGTTCAACTTCACCCATCGGTGCCTGAGTCAGGATGACACTTGCTAGATCCGGGGGAGTTGTCTGCTGTTGTGGCTGTGGCTTTGGTTTTGCGGGCTGTGGTTTTGTTTTATTTGCGGTCAGGGGTTTGATAGTTATCTATAGTCGACCAGTATGTTTGAACGGTGTCTCCTCTGACACAAATGTGCTAATGTAGAGGTTGAGCTCATAGTCTTCCTCTCTTTGGTCGGTAAGTGGCTCCTCAATCGAGAAGTTGATCTGTTTAGCTGATGTTGGTATTGGTATCTTTGTCTTAGCCTGTCGAGACAATTTTCAAAAGATCTAGTCGATAGATGGATAGTAGTCGAGGGATTTCATGTTCGAGTCCTCGCCATGCATGTACCACACCGAGGTATGGTTGAGCTCCAGCTGGATGTGGGAGTTCATGGGTAGATTTCGTCAGATGTTTTGAGGCACCCTCCATTTAGTCGTGCAAAATTTCAGTTGTTGGAACGAGTTTTCCAGTAATAATTTCCCATGCTCCAGTTCATGCAGGGTTCCTTTCTGGGAGAAGGGTTTAAACCTCCACATGTCAAACCTTGACGGTTCCCGAAAGGCTAGGCTTCCTTCTGAGAAGATGTGCTACATAAAAATCCATAGGATGAGGGAGGGGAACTTGATGATTCCCCCATTTCTTGGCATCGCTCACAGATGGTTTTTACCATGTTGGTGACGTAATCCCGCCATCTGTATAGCCGTCCGTTGGTAGCAATAGTGTCGACGGCTTCTAGCATTTCTATCTTGAGGTTGCTGCCTCGACCTGCTAATGTGAGTGTGATTGCAATGATTTTGGCCACAATCTATGGCGTTTGAGTTGTGATTTGGCCGATCATCAACCCTTTTGAATTTTTTCCAGAAGGTGATCCCGTAAGCTCTTCAACCAGTCCTTCTTTGATTCCGACTGGTACATGGTCTCCTTTATTACAAAGACTAGTTAGCTTGGAGATGACATCTCCAGAAATTTCGATTGGTTCGTCAAAGTAGAACCGACCATTGTGATAGTGATTGATAAAGAACTTCACAGCATCTTCCTTCGTGCCACTAAATCTAGCCATCAACGGTGCATTGGCGTAGCGAAAGAGAGTGCTGCGTTGGATTTTCTGTGCTTCTTGAGTGGCCTTTTTGTCAGCAAAGGCCCACTCTTGGATCTCGTCCCATAGTTTCTGCCATGGGCCTTCCTGTACTTTGGCATTTTTTATGTTCTTCAGCCTGCATACCACAGGTGTATCGACAACCTGTATCTCTTTTTCTTTGGTCGATGCTCTAGTCTGCTTGGGGGCCATTGTGTCATTTTGGTTGATGTCACTACAGGGCTCTCATATTTTGGTCGACTGGGTGTTCTAATTCTCTATCTGTATAGGTTGTGATGAGTGAACCTTCGGTGGTCTGGTATTTATAGGCGATGCTGTGTTTGTGTGCACCAATGGCTATATTAATGGCGGACGTGATGTTCTAGCTGGAGTACGCGAGTGTGAGTTAATGGTAACTTGCTTTCAGCGTTCGAGGTCATGAATGTGCAATGTGACTATCGAGGTCGTTGGATGGTGTCGGCGATGAGAATGGTCGACAGGAGTGGTCAATGAAAATGTTTGTATATTGTTACAGTCCCTTATCTATCGATGGTCTTGTAAGGGTTGGTTTTCACTTGGTTGGATAAATTGTTTAATTTGCTTTGTTGTCTCAACCAGATTTTTATTCTGAGGTATGAAGTTGAAGTCTTTAATAAAATTTTCCCTAATTTCGTGCCATATGAAGGTTTCACCTCTAGATTCTTCCATCTTATACCATTTTTTTGGTAAGTCGGCTAGGGTTGAGGGAAACAAGTGTGGCCAAGCGCGTTCATCTTTGTATCCAAGTCTTCTCCACTCCTTTTCACAAGCTTTGATATGATCTACTGGGTTCTGGCCTTGAGTGAATACAGGTATCTAAACTTACTCGGTTAACTTATTTCCTCAAAATATTTCGACGAAGTAAGTCAAAGCAGTTGTCCAGGTTTGTAGTCTTGTCTGATGGGTATCCTACCATCTAGTTGCTTGTCCTGTAAAAGTTTCAACCAGCCTTTGAAGTCGGCCATGTTCACCAATATTTTTAGATACTTGCTCGACATGCATGACTAGTGATTCCCTCTCCTTATACCTTGGTAGTTGTGTAGTATTCAAGTTGGTTGGTTGTAAGGTAAGGTGTTCCCTTATTTTGTTTTCGAAGATTTTTGGGACAATAGATACTATGAAGCACTGTTGGGTGGGATTTTTCTGCACTTTTTGTATAGTCCAGCACCCTCTTGCTTATGTTTCATAGTTCTCGATCTCCCAGTCTTACAATTCGGCATCTGATTTATAACCAATTGAGTCTTGATTACCTAAGTGAAGTTCTCCTTGGATGTTTGGTTCTGTGTAATCTGCATTGTTGTGGATTTGGTAGAGTTGTTTGACATCGACTTCTTCATCAATAGGTTCAGTCCAAGGTTCCCCTTGGGATGGATGAATGGGCACAATGACCTTTTGACCATTTCCTTTTAATTTGATTCGTTCCTTGTCCAAGGATATGATGCTTTCATCTTTCTACCCCAAGGTCGACTGACTAGTGCTGGGAAGGAGCTGGATCCTTCTTTTGGGTCAAAGATTTCAAAATCAACCTTGGTTGAGATTCCTTTGATAGTCGTATCAAAGTTTTTCCAGACTCCAATGGGTTCAATTAGGCCTTGGTTAGCTAGTTTCAGGTATATGCCTGAATCATAGAGTCGAGGTCTTCCCATCTACTCCCAAGTGTCACGAGTCATGATATTTACTCGTGAGCCGAAGTCGAACACTACTTGTCGGACATGGTAGCCTTCGATTTCCAAGTCGACAAGCGGTTCGGCATCACTTTTGTCTTTTTGATTCAAGATGCAGATGCTTTTTGTTTATTTTTTAGAGTTGGTACCTTTTATTTCATACAACAATTCAATGAACTGAGATATTGATTTGTCTATTTGAACGAGATGGATTAATTGGTTTATTATGTTGGGTCGACTGTTATGTATGTCTTCTTGTCATGCAATTTCTTGAAATGCATGAGTTGCTTCTTTATATGTTTGTTTTTCCTTTAGTGGGTTAGGATAGACATTTGATTCTTTAATATTACTAATTCTGGGGTTATCACGTCCTGTTTTTGTTCCTTTCCGAGTTACAATATGTAAGTTTTTGGTGGTTATTACATCATTCTTTTGGACACAAGAAAAGACATTAACATTTTTATTGGTATTATTTTTTTCTAACATGGTAAGGCAATCCTCTAGTGTTATCCACCTGAATGGCACCTCTCCGTCCGAGTGCCGCCATCCCTCATGTTGGCACACAAAAGGACATCTATGGATTGAGGTTTGCCCATAACACTATAGATTGGCTTATTATAATACAATCCTCCTTCATCCAGCTGGTTACTTTGCCTTTTTTGCTATGTTAAGTTGCATTCACAACTCTCTACATGTACAACTCACGCATCATTTGCGAGTGTCGGTTGTTTCAAGTCACGAATGGATCTATTCGCGGGTTGCTCTTATAGCAACCCACGGATCATTCGCGGGTTGTCCTTCTACATACTCGCGAATATGTCCCTTGACATTTAAAAATAAAAACACGCAATGATCTGATATTAGTTAAGCCATTTACCTTAATCCTCTTAACTGTCTCAACCTCCTCAACCTTCGAAACTACCTTATTTTCATCCATATAAATAAAGGCCTTGGGGAGGGTGTTAGATATATAGACTTGGAGAGCGAATTCATGCTGGTGGATTTTATACAGAAGTCTTTGGAGCAGTGGAACTCAGAATCCTTTGGCTACAGAGGAGTCCTTGTCTCAGGCGTTGGGTTGTAACCTGAACTCTTTTCATTATTGATAATAAAGAGAATCCTTCTTCCATATGTGTTTCATGTATCTTGGTTTGATAAATGTTTATGTTTCTGCATCTTATATATGATTTATCTAACTTGCTTATATATCCATGAATCATCTTGTATCTGGAAGATTGTTTCTTGACAGGTGAAAGAGGAGCAACCTTGAAGACTTTGGAGAAAAAGAAGAGTGGAAGAAGAATAACAAGCATCGACCTTCGTTACTCGAGTAAGTCTTTCTCATCCTCCTATTTCCTTTACTGCACTCTAGAAGTCAATTATTTGCAAGTTAATTGAGTATGTTGGTTTCCTTCTTCTATTGTTGGTTAACTTCACAGAATTGGCGACTCCGCTGGGGATGCCTAAACTGCTGTAGGTTGTTTCTGTCACCCCTGACTAGTCTTTTCTTGAAGTCTGTATGTGATCTTACATCCTGGTTCATACTTGCCTCAGTATTTGAAAGTCTTTGGAATTTTTCTTATTCTTTGAGAAAAAATTATACCCATTCACGAGTTGTTCTTCTGAACAGTCACGAATAAAAATTTGCAGTCACGGATTGCTATATTATACAGTCATGGATCATCCGCGGGCTGCTCTTATATACAGTTGCGAATCTGCCTGGAAGTAGGGGTTCTTTAAGTTAAGGTTTTCTTGGTCCTTTCTTTGTGTAATCCCTTTTTGGTGAGTTGATTTTATTTAAGAATGTTGTTTGGCTTGTCTGTGTGACTCTGTTGATCACACTTTGTGCTTTTTTGAAATCCCTTGAGTTTCTTTTTACTTGGATTATTTTCTGTTTGCATGCTGAAGTGGTTGGCCTGTTTGGGCTGAGGGTTTAGGTGTCTTTGTCTAGATCTATGGTTAAGGTCTCGGGCTTTGTTTTTCCAGTTTGTCTTTGGACAGTGGCTGGTTTTCATTTTCCTTCATAAGTCTACAATGATTTTTTGTCATTGTGTGCACCCAAGATAGGGTTCCTAGCCTTCCTTTGTTGGTTGTCTTTTGATTCTGTCAGCCTGTTTGCTTCAGTTTGTTGCTTTTAGACAGTTTATTTGATTCAATTTTGCTCAAGTACAGTGCATCCTAGGTGCATGAATCTAGGGATTTAGAGTCATCCTTGTTTCTTGTTCTTTGTCTTTGTTGTAAGTTTTTATAGAATTAGGGTTTTCTCTTTGCTCTTTCCCCCTGCCTCCTTTACTTGGTATGATTTTTGGCTTATGTTTCTGGTCAGCCTCTATTAGTGATCTTTGTCTAAGTTTTAGAAGCTTGTTGGTGTTGGTTTCTTTCTTCTTTTGTTGGTTAACTCCACCATGCCAAAATTGTTGACTTGTCTTTTATGCAAGAATTTCTTCCAAGTAGGGTTTATATTGACTTTAGGGCATTCTAGAGTTTGTTTGGTGGTTGTATAGCAAAGTTCCTTTTGCTTTTTTCTTATTATCTGCATACTTTGCTTTGTAGGGAGTTTTTCTTTTTCATTTATAAAATAAAATTAAAAAGAACGTAGACTTGTTTTTGCCGCTTGCTCCCCCACCTCTTTCTTTGGCTTGACCTTGTTGGACAAGGTACTGAGCATCCTTTGTTTGTAGGTTTAGATTGATACTTGAGACTTCTTGACGTTTTTTTATGTCAGTCTTTTTACTCAGTCTCTTCATTCCAAAGTTGTTGGCTTGTTTACTTTTGTAAGCCTTCTTTTCAAGAGAGGTTGATATCTAACTTTAGGGAAACCTAGCGTTTGTTTGTGGGGTGTAGAGTAGTTGTCTATTTGCTTTGCTTTCAGTACTTGCTTGCATTAGTTGATAGGATGATTTTTCTTTTCCATTTATAAAAGAAAAAGACAAAAACACATGTTTTCTTTATATGCATGTAGATTAGGTTTTTTGTCTAGATTGCATGGCATCTCATTGTTTTTGAAAAATTAAAAATATAAAAAGAATTTGTTCTTTTGTGGCTTTCAAGTTTTCTATTTGAAAAAGAAAAATAAAGAGAATAGTTTTTGCTTTTTGCATTTCATATCTCTTTGCTTAGTCCTCTTGTTTCAATTTTGAGTCAAAACACCACATAAGTTTCATGCCATTTACCCTCTGACTAAAAACAACCCTTAAAATAAATGATATAATTTAAAATTTACTAGTAAGTTTTATTTTATAGGGTCATACACCAACTAGCTCGGGATAGACTTGTGGGATAGGGAGTTTAAACTCCCCACAAGTGTTAAATCTCAGACGTAGTTGGCCAATCACTAGGTAAATCCTTGACTTTATCAACTGTATTTGGGAAGCTCCTCTTAAACGGGAGTTAAACACGAGGCATCGTGGAGGCTTGGAAAGAGGAGATAACCCTCTGAATCCTTGTCAAAGCATAACTCAGGAATTTTACGCATCTGGGGATTCTGTCCTAGACAGAGTTTCGGGCTCAGCTACCCTGCCCATGAGTACGAGTCCAGCTTACGACTGTCCCCCCAGACTGTTGGTATAGCCAAGGTATCCTTTAGTCTCTTGACATCTAGGGTTCATACACAAGTACACCGGAAGGTTATTTCTGGTTGACCTTGGACGGGCTTGGAAGGTAACCCCGGTAGAAAGTGTGGGAAGGAGGTGGGTGATTCCTCTGCTTATGCCTAAGAACATCTACAGGGACGGCAAGTAACTGTCTATCATCTTCCTTCTGGAAAGTATATTTTATACCTGGTTGTCTGTTTGGCTTTAGGAATTTTTAGTGAGTGCTGTCTGGTTTGTCTGTACTTAGTGTTCCTTTAGGTGTGTGCTTTGTAATTTTGGTTGTCTACCAACCTCAGAATTTGTCTCCTAGTTTGAAACTATGGCTAACACCCCTTAGAACACCAACCAAGAGATCCTCATGCTGGGAACTCCTTGTACTATTCCTCTCCTGGGGAATGTTGGTGTTCCCTTGATGGCCACCCTGAATCTACCTGGATTCACCTTCGGGCTACCGGTGTGGTTGTTTTCCACTCCATCTGTCCTAAATGCTCCTGATGCTTCTCAAGCAAGCTCCTTATATCAAGGGCATCAAAACACTACCTCCCCTTCACCTGTAGTTGATTCTCCTCCTCCTTCTACCTCATGCGGTGAAAGTACTGATACTAGTAACCGGCAGTCTAAAAGGAGTAAAAGAAGGAGGAATAGGAAGAAAGCACATAAGCAAGGGGGCACCCATTCAACCTCTGCAAGTCAAGTTGAACCTCACCACCTAGCCTCTATGGTTCACACTAGGGGCACCTATCCAACCTCTGCAGGTCATGTTGGATCTAAGCACTCAACCTCTACAAGTCAAGTTGATCTTCACCATCCAGCCTATGTTGATCATGCTGGTGGGATCCTTCCAACCTTTCCAGGTCATGTCGGATACAATCACTTAGCCTCTATAGTTCATGCTGAGGGCACCCGTTCAACCTCTGTTGTTCAAGTTGAACCTCCCCATCCAACCTCTGTTGTTCATGCTGGGGGCACAGACTCAACTGTTGCAAAGCAGATTGATCCTAACCATTCAACCTCTGTTATTCATGTTGGTGGTGCCCATCCAACCTCTGCAGGACATGTTGGATCTAGTATCTCAGCCTTTGTAAGTCATGCTGGGGGCAGTCTCTCAGCCTCTGTGGTTCATGCTGAAGACAATTCGTCAGCCACTGTGAGTCATGTTGACACTGTTGAAAAGACTACCCGTTCAAAACATAAGCCCAAGTTTCCTTGTAAGCTTTGTGAGGGAGAACACCTTACTTATAAATGCCCTTCTATCGCAGAGGTGCGAAGAGTTTGGATTCATGTTCATCCCGTTTTTGAACATTCTGAAGCTTTTCAACAACCAGCCTCTCTTAGTCAGGTTGGACCCAGTCACCCAGCCTCTGGTGTTCATGCTGGGGGCAAGCTCTTAGCCTCTGCAGGTCATGCTGAGAGCAAACAGTCATCCACTGTTAGTCATGTTGACACTGTTGAGAAAAATGGTCGTTTGAAGTGAAAACTTAAGTTCCCTTGTATCCTATGCGAGGGAGATCATCTTACTCCCCTGTGCCCTTCTATCGCAGAGGTGCAAAGAGTGTGGTCCAAGACTCAAGATTTTCTTAAACAACCTATAGTTTCTCAACAACCTACTCAGCCTTTGGTTGATCAAGTGGTCGAACCAATATTAGATTTGGTCGATCCCACTCTTCTTTCGAAGAGTGATCCTGATGTGATTGAACCAATGTCATCTTTGGTCAATCCCACTCTCCCTTCGGAGAGTGACTTTCATGAAGCGGTTGAATCGATTCCATTGTCGATCAATCCCACTCTTCGTTTGGAGAGTGAGGTGTCTACTAGTCACATTTTATTCACTGCCAGTTCAGAACTTACTGAACAAGGGGGCACTGAACTTGCTTCAGATCAACCCCCACCAAGCTCTCAGATTGCTTCCTTTGTTTGGGATAGCCTAGTTGAGCCGCGCCTTCCTTCTAATGCACCTTTCCAGATAAAGGTCAAAGTTGAACCATACACGATTGCTCGTTGTATTGTTGATGAAGGAGCCTCAGTTAGTATTTTGTCTGCTCGTGCTTGGCAAGGCATGGGATCTCCCTACCTTGTGTCGACTGCTAGTCAGTTACTGGCATTTGATAGAAGAACTTGTATAGCCTTGGGAATTCTTACTCAAACACCTGTTACTTTGGGTGGGAAGACCGTCTTAGTTGACTTTATGGTGATAGAATATCCCTTGGACTTTAATATGCTCCTTGGACGTGATTATGTCTATGCCGTGCAAGATGTGGTGTCAACATTATTTCGTGTGATGTACTTTAATCACAGCGAAGAAATTGTCACTATCGATTAGTTGGATTTTATTGATCCATCTCCTGATCCAACTAGAGACTAGGTCTTTCCTTTATTTATTCCCAGTGTTTCTATAGACACTACCCCGCCACAGGTGAACTATGTGGCCTCATGTCCTTTGTGTTCAATTGCTACTGAGAAGCAGCCTCTGTTTTCATGCTTACCTTCTCGGGACTTGGTCCCAGCAGTTGAACAGGTGAGTCATCCTATATAGACTGTAGAGTCTTCTCTCCACTCTGTCGATCCATTTGAAATTTTAGACATGTGTCCTATCTCGGATGATTTCCTTCCTTCGGACGAAGTCTTCCTAGAGTCTTTGATACAGTCTGATCTTCTTTTGGATGTTGGTTCAGTTGTGACTAAGTATAACCCTGATTTTCCTAGTAAGCCTGACCTTTATTCTTATGTTGGTCTTGTTGAGTCTTTTGACTTTTCCTTCGAACAACAAGTCAGTGATCCTAATGAGTTTGATTTTTCTTATGAATTTTTCAACTCCCGTGATACTGAGTTTGTTCCTGAAGACTCTATCTCCCTTGTTGATTTTTTCTCTCCTTCTGAGGTTGATCTTACTGATTATAAACCCTCAAGCCTTGGTTCTATAGAATCTTCTTTGATTGATTCTGCCTTGACTTTCACTTTTATAGAAGATAGCAAAGTCACATGTGTTTTTGCCAAAGTGACCCGCATCAGATATTTTCTTCTGAATATGATTCTGATGTTGTTGTTTCATGGAGACAAGATTCTTAGTTGGATTCACAACTGTTTACTGGCCTTGCCTTGTTGTTCAAGTCGTAATTGCATTTGCATGTGCCCTGCTTACGCTTATGAGCCTGATGCTGGATTCCATGCTTTTAGCTCATTGTATAAGCCCTCATATTTGTTCTCATCATCGCTAAGCCTTGTATCATTTTGCCTTTTCAACTTGACACCCTTTAACTTGAGGAGACGTTCCTCGAGTTTCCTTATCTTGCTCACTTTCCTTGCATTAGGCATAGGTTTGTTCCTTGCACTTGGAACTAGTTTCGCCTGTCTATGACACTTGTCTCCTCGCATTTAGAGAATTCTTTCTGCTCTCCTTCGAGCTCGTTAAAAACAGTAAGGAGGCCACGAGTTGACTTTTCCGGACTCATTAAAACTTCATAGGAAATCCTTTGACTTTCTTTAGGCCCAATTCTGACTCCTTAAAATAGACTTGACTGCCGAGTAAACTTATCCATTCAGGCTCGTTAAGAATATGTGAATGGGAATCCACATTGGTGGTAGGTTATCTCTTTCTCGGACCATGTGGAATAATACGAGAAAGGATCCCTCTATTTTCTATTTGAATTGAGAAGAGTATTCTCAGGAATAGGTTTATCTCTTTTCTGGACCTGAGGGACTAAACTTATGGAAAAGGAACCCCCGGTATGAGCTTAGTTTTCCCTTTTTCGTGCTCTGGACCAAAACATGAAAAGTATTCCCAGTGTACTTTATGTTTTTGTCATGCTCATTAAACCCTAAAGAACAAAGCATCGATTTTACTGTTGTAAGCCCCATTTCTCGTAATCAAATGGATCTTTCCGAGTGATCTTGCCTTCCTTAACCCTAAAGAACAAAGCATCGAGTTTATTGTTGTAAGCCCCATTTCTCGTAATCAAATGGATCTTTTTGAGTGATCTTGCCTTCCTTCACACACGTAAAACTCAGGCTATATGTTGCTTTTGAAGGAGCGTTGGGTAGGTGGTAATTTAACCTTTTTCGGACCTTCCTGACTAAGTACGAAAAAGGTGCGCCTTTTCTTCTTCGAAAGTTAAGAGAGTTCTTCTTTGGTATGTTTTATACTTTTTCGGCCTTAGGAGACTAAATTGTATGAAAAAGGACCCCACTGGAGTCTTCTTTGGAGTTTTCAGACTCTCTAAACTATGAAAACACCATCGAGCATGTACTAGTTTGGGCTCGTAAAATCCACGAATCAGTGCTTTATCAAGCATTCTTCTTTCTTTTCTTCGAGCTTGCCAAAAATGAAGATGGTCCCAAGTTTGCTTTCTTGGACTCGTTAAAATTTAATAGGGAAGGTAAGGAAGAAGTTTTCTCTTGTTTTCAGTAATGGCAACATGTCATCCTTGAACATAGCACTCTTTGTTTTTCGATATCCATGTTTTAGTGTTAACTTGTGTTCAGCTATCACTTTGAGTTTTTTACTCCTCCTCTTGTCAGTTATATAGGGGAATATTATCATGTCTCCTACATGATAGATAAGTCTAGTTGTTCTCTTTATAAGTTATACGCTGCCTTGGGTCATCTCTGTGGTGTGCTCACTATTCCAGGACTCTTCCCAATGTCTGTTTTATAGCCTGATCCCATCATTGTTATATCTGTTATCTATTTGTGTCTCCCTTCTTTTGCCCAGTTCCTAGTCACTCTTGTGATCCGTTGGATAATCTATTACCTTCCTTATCACAGCATGGTTCCATTTCAACACTTCCTGATGACAATGACCTAGAGTTTTGACGATGGTACCTCAGGATTCACTTTCCTGATTGGCGAATTCCTTTGCTTCAGTTTTTGATCATCATCTATTGATTGACAAACTGTTGAATCCTTTCCATGTTCAACTTCAGCTTCCCTTATTCACATGGCTTGGATTGTACTGGTTCTTTGGGATCCTTTATGAAGACCTTAGTTCCTCACCTATGGACTAAGTTGTGCAAGATTATGTTCTATTCCTATATACGGCTTCCAGATCTTTGAAAACTCATTATTGTATATTGTGGACTCGATCCACTTTTGTAATATACGTGGTTTTATACCCATATTATATGATGTACTCAAATATTGTAAAGGAGCTAGTGTTCCAGTTAATTGAACATAGAATCCTCAGATGTAACTTTGTATATGACATTCCTATGTATTTGTTTCAGGTACTCTCTCTGCTCCATTGGATTTCTGAGTTCTCCGACGATTATGATTATAATGTATTTCAGCCATCACTTCCCTCTGAACTCACACATTAGAGGGCATTTGTTATCCACCTGAATGGCACCTCTCCGTCTGAGTGCCGACATCCCTCATGTTGGCACACAAAAGGACATCTATGGATTGAGGTTTACCCATAACACTATAGATTGGCTTATTATAATACATTCCTCCTTCATCCAGCTGGTTACTTTGCCTTTTTTGCTATGTTAAGTTGTATTCGCGACTCTCTACATGTACAACTCGCGCATCATTCACGAGTGTCAGTTGATGCAAGTCGCGAATGGATGTATTCACGGGTTGCTCTTATAGCAACCCGCGGATCATTCACAGGTTGTCCTTCTACATACCCGTGAATATGTCCCTTGACATTTAAAAATAAAAACACGCAATGATCTAAGATTAGTTAAGCCATTTACCTTAATCCTCTTAACTGTGTCAACCTCCTCAACCTTCAAAACTGCCTTGTTTTCATCAATATAAATACAGGCCTTGGGGAGGGTGTTAGATATATAGACTTGGAGAGCAAAGTCATGCTGGTGGATTTTATACAGAAGTCTTTGGAGCAGTGGAACTCAGAATCCTTTGGCTACAGAGGAGTCCTTGTCTCAGGCGTTGGGTTGTAACCTGAACTCTTTTCATTATTGATAATAAAGAGAATCCTTCTTCCATATGTGTTTCATGTATCTTGGTTTGATAAATGTTTATGTTTATGCATCTTATATATGATTTATCTAACATGCTTATATATCTATGAATCATCTTGTATCTGGAATATTGTTTCTTGACAGGTGAAAGAGGAGCAACCTTGAAGACTTTGGAGAAAAAGCAGAGTGGAAGAAGACTAGCAAGGATCGACCTTCGTTACTCGAGTAAGTCTTTCTCATCCTCCCATTTCCTTTACTGCACTCTAGAAGTCAATTGTTTGCAAGTTAATTAAGTATGTTGGTAACCCCAGACCTTCGGTTATAAGGTGTATAATCCGGTACAACATCTAGCGAGTGATCCCCTACCCCGCAGTGGGTACAGAATTTGAGATCAGTCCTATTCTTGTATGGATAGTCTGCATATCGGTGACCTTCTTTGTAACATATGAAGCACTGGATGGGTCGACGCGGGTGTATGTCACGATTCCCAGGGAATCGACCTCTTCCTCTGTAACCTTGGCATCGATTGTCATACCGGCGCTCATATCCTCGGCCATCATATCTTTGTCCATTCTGATCATTTTCTAGGTTGTTTTTCTCGTTATGTTGTGCCACTGCATTCATTTCGTATACAGCCTGATACTCCTGTCGGTTCTTCAGGTTTAACTGACAATTGGCCATCTTATGACTTTTGGTCTCGCAAATGGCGCACCAAGAAGCCTTTCCGTTCTTCATGTTAAATGGGCAGTTTGTTGTAGAGTGATCTCCATGTTCTTGGCAAATGTCGCAAAAGGATTTGGTCTATACAAATCGAACGTATTGTCGACTATACTCTTGTCGACAGTTATCTTTCGAGTGGCCGTTCATCGAGCATTTGGTGCACCAGACCTCCTGATTCTTGAGCTGAGTTCTTTTAGAGACTTCTGTATGTTCTCAAACTATTGTTCCAATCTGTGGTCCGTGGGGTAAGTGGGTATATCCTCGTCCATCTCTACCTGAAGAGATTTCATTAGCGCATCCTTGTACATTTTGAACGTCTCCAGACTGATGTGTCGGTGTACTTTTTGAGATAGTCCTGCAAGAAATCACTGGATTAGTAATTGTTCGTCGATAACATAATCCAATTGGCTCACTAAGTATTTCCAATGCTTATCGTAGTCACGAACGGATTCCCCTGGATTTTTTGATGTGGTTTTAAGTTTCTTCGTGGCTAGGTGCTTAGCATCTGGGGTTTTGAAAAATGACAAAAATTGTGCATTAATATCGGCTTTTGTCACTCTGGGTTGTCTTTCCGAAAAGGTCGTGTACCACATCAATGCCTTTTTCCTTAAGACTCCTGCAAACTGTGCCATTTGTCTATCTTCATCTGTAACCTAGTTGGATTCCCAGGTCGACTCGCAGATGAACCAATGTCATCTAGGGTCTTTATATCCTTCATATAGGGGGATGTGAGCCGATCCATGACCCATGTCTGAATCACTTTCACTGCTCTTAGAAGGTGACGGTGGTGGAGGTGGGCGTGGTGATGAGGGTGGTGGGGTTATTGATGTATTCGTGCCTACAGAATTCTGGTCGACAAAACTTGTGTTCCCATCGGTTGTCGATTCTTCGTCGACGTGCAATTGTTTCATGTCAACTTTTGTTGTCGATGGTCCACTGCAACTATTTGTTCATAGTTCTAAGTGTTTGATTTCTTCTAAAGATGTATTTGGTGGGGGGGTTGCTCCTTCATGTGTCGGTAAGAGCAAGTGGATACTTCGGAGGGAGGTTGCTGCTTGAAAGGTCACCCAGTTCCCTTCCACTGGTTGACGTATAATAAGGTGTCATCCAAGGTACGTTTCGTCATCTAGTAAGCTCCATATACTGAAGCCACCAGCTCTTAGTCGGAGGTATTCTTCGACAATAGTCTGTATTCAAGTATGTGGCTTCAATGGTGAGAGGGTTGTTCCTTCATTGGGAGATCTTAATTGGAGAGCTTCTGGCTGCTCTATCCACAATTATTCCTCCTTAGGGGACACTTCTTGTTCCACACCTTCTTCATGTTGTTCATGACCCAACTCTAGCGAATTCTCTTCCTGGTCGCTCTCCCTAGGGTTCCGTCCTCTGTACAACTCTAAGGCCCTTTCTCATATTGCTTTCCTTCTCTCGTGTCTCTCTTCCCTTTCTATTTTCTGAATGTCCAACATACTTTTGTAGGATGCTATTCTCTTGAGGTCCCTTTTAGTTGACTTCTCATTACTGGTGACTGGTATCCAGTTCTAGTCGACTAGGATCCACTATACTCTATCTTCGACATATGACCAACTACCACCCCATAGCCTACCCGACGGTTTTTTAAAATCCCGGATAGTTCGGTCTATTTTCTTAGGAAGTATTCCCACTTCCTCTGCTTCTCCGCCCAGTTAGGGTTTGTTGGCAGTTCGTGAAGTGATGGACAAGGTTCGACGATATGTGCTACTCCTTTCTCAATCAAAAATTTGAATAGTAAGGTCGATAGGGAACACAAAAATTGTTCGACGAGGTCTGTGTAAAATTTCTCCTTCACTGTTTCTACCAAAGTTCTGTCTTCGACTGCTTGTTCCTCACAGAAGTCGTTGACAATTTTATCAAACCACTCTGACAAGTTTGTTCTGCCTCAGCGGATCAGTTTTTCCAGCAACTGTTGTTCTTTAATCATGTCCGGTTTTCTCATCCAGGAAGTTCTTCAAAATTTGGGGCACTGATTCGACAAACTTTTCATGCATTTCTGTGAAAAAAAATTCTTTTGCTTGTGCAACTATTAATCTGTTCCTTCGCGCGTAATTCTGCAAGTAGTTTTCAACTTTACGATCCCACCAGTCCTTAATCTATTTCTCTGGTATCATTTGTTGGCATACATTCTAGTCGTGTACTACTGGAAACAAAACCAATGTTGTAATCTCACAGATCACATAAGGTTACCAATAATACACACTAAAACATATATAAATATTGAACAGAGACAAGAGACAAGAACAGATAGAATTAAAACGATTATATTATAACAATGAGTCCATACAATCTAGAGAACCGAACTGAGTTCTCATCTGGCTAAAAAGACTAATATATATATATATGATTTACAGAACGGTTACAAAATAACTACATGTCAGTTCGGTGAACGGACATGACCTTAGGCAGCCGACCTAATCTCTTAGTTTAGTCAGCCGACCGACTTAGTCGGCTGATTGACTAAGTCGGCTCATCGACTTAGTCGGCTGGTCTACTAAGTCGGCTCATCGACTTAGTCGGCTGATTGACTAAGTCAGCCCTCATTCAAGTTGACTTTATCGACTTGCTCCTTCTACAGCAGTCATAATGGTTTGGTCTAAAACTTGATCATAAAATGCAGGCAGTGTGTTGCATTTACATTTTAGTTCTTAATTGTACAGGATTATGGTATTTTGTTTCATAGATTTGATACTTTGTTGAAATGTTATATGGTTTTGTTTATTTGTTTAAAATGTTTATCGCTCCTAACTATGCTCTATGTGATTCGATCCTGGGTCAATTGTTTAGGTGGCGATTAATGTTTAAATTAAGTTTGTGGATAATGATTAGCATTGTTTAACACCATTATTTGTATTTACTAGAGAAAGGTCAGAGCTCATGTGGCTCAACCTTAGGTTGTGATGGTTATTCAACTGTGATTATTTCTTTATCTTTTGATTAGTGATTCGTATAAGCTTTTGTTAGACAATATATGGTGTTTGTGTGGTTTACTTATTTAATAAATTGTTTAAATATTTTCACCTGGAGCGTATGAGTTTTGATTTGGTTAATATTGAAATTCGATAATAGTTTTATAGATCTCTTTGTAGTATAATGAAATGCTTTGTTTGTTAATTTAATTGTTTACTATTTTTATGTAGATATGATATATGTAAACTATGTTTGCGTTTGTTGGCAAATGTAATATGCCAACACTATGTTTAGCTTATGGTTTTGAGTTTGTCTTTAAGGGATTTGATCCCTCATTTGATTGTTCAAGAATATGTATTTAACTTGTTTCTTTAAAATTTGTTTTAATATTTGAACATAGTTCATGTAATATTTAGTTTCAAAGAATAAACTGAGTTTATTCGTAATTAGGTTTACTTAATAAATTTTGTAAATCTCCGGTTCTTTTTATTTAGACATGGGATGTAACATAGGTATTAATTTAAGTTTATCTAGAAGCTAAGGTTTGAATCTAGATTACAAATTCTAACATAAAATTTAGAACTAGTTAAATATAAATCCAATAGGAGTTTAACCTTAGAATTCTATCTAAGAATTTAAAGGATGAGTTTCAATTTAACAAATAAAACAATCCCCAAACATAAATTCAAACTAGAAAATAAACTTGTAGATCTTTAATCTAGAGCATAATAAATATAAGTACAACTTGTAAACATAATTAATAAAAATGACAAATGTAGAAACCTCATACCTGCACTATTCATCCTGTTAATTGCTAAGAACCCTGGACACTTGAACACAAATAATTAATAAAACCCTAGTTATTTTTTACTTTATATTTGATAACTAGATAACCTTGGAACTACCACGTTCCTCCCAACCATGAACCAAAATCATTCTTTGTTCTAATCCATATCCCCCGAGATGGATCCAACATGCAAGTGATCTTGAACTCCTAAAGGTGAGGCTTCTCTTATTTGGAATATCAGAGTGTGTATAAGAATGCTTGATTTTGGAAATGCTCTCCAACACTATTTATGGAATAATGATCAAATCCCCCAAGCCTTCTCTTGGATTGTGTCTTTATAGAAAATCTTTTAGGAAAGGGAAGTTGGTTTTAAACTTTAGTTAGATCAACAATTCATTACTTTCTTGAAAATAATATTTAATTGATTTATGTGGATTTAATAGTTATTTTGTTTAGCTTAGGAACTTTTTACTAGTTCCTAATTGAACTTTAGAATAGAATATTTATTTAATAATTTTAATTAAACATAAATACAAATATTCTTTATTTATTTATTATTTTAGTTATCTCTATTTCCTTATATATATGTATATAATTATTCTTTTATTCATAATATATATAAACTTTACATATTATCTTTAATGTTTAATTATGCATCATATAACATAGTCTCATTTATTGATGTTTCTCTTAGCTTACACTATTTCTTTTATCAAGGCCTTGAGTAGGGTTGGTTAACTAAGTTAGGCAGTTCTAGGTCCTCCTTGCAAGTTGGATTACCTCGTGTATTGTGGTAGTTCTTCTAGTTCCTAACGAGAAGTAGATTTGAAATTTTATTTAATCAACTTAAGATAAGTATGATAGGGGTCAGTTCTATTCATATTCATTCTCACTCAACAAACTTAATTTCAGTAACTCCTAGCACTATTCAGATCCCAAGCTCAACACTAAAAATTGGGAACCTAGTTACACTTAGTGCAATTCCATGGCCTCTCGCTCAACACTAATGCTAGGATGTACTTGGATAATACACCTAGGGTTAAAATGGTCGAGGATCCAATTCTCTAGAGCTTATGCTCAACATCAATTTGGAATGCTACAGGGCTTATGCCCAACACTTACAATCTTATAGTTCATGTGCTCCATAGCTTATGCTCAACAAAAAATATCATAACTCATGTGCTCCAAAGCTTACACTCAACACAAGATTTCATAACTCATGTGTTCCAGAGCTTGTGGTCAACACAAAATCTCATCACTCATGTGCTTCATGATTTACTCCCAATGCATTTATAGAACTCAATCACGCAGTGAGTCTTCTGTACATTTCATCACAATAAACATCTCAGTATATGCATTAAGGTAAATCACATAATACATCAAGAACATCGTATTATGACAATAATCCTTGTCTGTGAGGGCCCATGCCCAACATATACAATCACATACAAGATAATAAAACATATGCATTGACTTACGCCCAATATATCTAACTAATCAACATAACTAATGTGCACTGGGGAATTGCGCTCAATATACAAACATAAACATCAAAGTAACTCATGTGCAATGGCCGATTATAACTCAGGTCAAAATTTGAGATATTACAATCTTCCAATTTGGAGCAATTTGGAGATTATAAATTGATCGATGTGGGTTTATTTCCTTGAATTCCTATTTTCTAGTCCTAATTAGAATCTACACAGAAACTATGAAATCTAATTAAAGGAATCTAATTCACTCATAAGTAATTCATAATCTAACTAAGATCATTTAATCAAACACATTCCTAGGATAGTTGGTATTGCTAAACTACTTAAATGGCCACACAATAATATTGTAAACAACATTAAAGGAAAGAAAATCTAAATTCACCAAATTCATTCAAATAAACACATTATTATGATAACTCATATTATAGAATTTAGTATTGATAGGTCACACACTAAGTACATATGAGTATTAAAATTGGTAGAAAATTTGTAAAAAAAGTTCATCACATACTATTAGCATAGACAAATAGTATCAATTACCCAATACCATAAACCCAATCATTATATAACATTTGATTTATTGTTAAATATTTAAAATATTATAAAATTATATAAGGTTAGATGAGAGCAAAGTGGACCATTCTCCTAAATAACATTGAAAATAAATAAACTTTTAAAGAATTTACACATTAAAAATAATAACTTTTTAATATAATCTTTGACAAAATGATCGAGTTAAAACAATGAAAATTCACTTCATTTAAATTAAAAAAAAATAAGTCCTCTCACTTTATATTTTGTTTTCCTCGAGTTCTTAACACCAAAATGCAAAAAGTAGCTATATTGTAACCAAAAAAAATTGAATTCTAATAAAGTTTGTTGCAAAGTAAATTGTTTCATTTACCTCAATATAATATATGTATATAAAAAGGTATTTTCAAAATTTAAAAAAATAAAAAAAAACTCAATTAAAAAATAAAACTTGTTTTGACCAAAGAAAATAATTAAAATTACAGAGTTTGTTTTATTGAAAAAAATAATGAGTATACTTTAATGAAAATTTTAAATTTAAAAATAATAAATTAAAATTATTTTATTTTTCTATTTTTAATATATATTATAAAAAAAATTATTTATTTATAATATAATTAAATTTATTAAAAAAATAATCAACTTTTAGTAGAACAATGATTACTCACTAGTTACCCAGAGCAATCAATCAACCAATCAACCATTATTCTAGAAAATACTTGTTAATGGTGGCCTAACCAAGTTGAAGTGGGCTTTGAATTTAAACACATTTCCAAATAGCATTGAAATAGAATATAATGATAGTTTATAAAGAATTGTAAAATTTCCAAAAAAATATTGAAATAGAATATAATGATAATTTATAACCAAATGTACATTGAAATAAAATCTAATGATAATTTAAATACATTTATTTGTATAATTGCCATATTATATCTAGATATCGAATAAAGTTTTGAATTGTGTATAGGCCAGATGGTTGAAAAAAATGTTTGTGATATCCTCCACCTTGTTTTAAATCTGCTTGATAGGTCATATTTTGTAACTAAATTCTTGATGGATAAGCCAAAAAACCCGTGTTTTCCCAATGAAAAAAATGGAGATATCCATCAAAGCTTTTACCCTAAAATATGGATGTCATGGCTGTTATTGAAAATTTCCGGTTGGATTTTCTTGGGCTGCAAATAGAAAAGCACCTCAGAGCAAATGTTGGCATGACACACAATGAAGTGCTGCAATACTTCCCCTCTTTCCAGCGCATCTCGTTTATATACAGATCATATTGAGTCTGTCTTCACTGATATATTCTTAATTACATCCTTCCTTCTAGTTGCTGGGCAATTTATTAACATCTGCTCATTTAGAACCTTCTTGGATTCTGCGTATTTAGAAGCTTCTTGGATTCAAGAATTCTTGTATGAAAATTCATTAGCATGCGAAGGTTGCAGGAAGATGCATGGGAAGAGATCCACGCGGGATATAGTCGGGAGTAACGTCGGAAGTTGCTTGCAGAAACACTTATCATTGGTAATATTAAAATTTAAAAAACACCACATAATATATATATATATATATATATATTATATATATTATGTGGTGTTTTTTTTATTTTAATGTTACCAATGATAAGTGTTTCATTTTACTATATATAAATATAATTTTAGTAATGCTTATAAAAAATGTCGAAATAAGAAACATAATGTGAAAAACATTAAAAAATTTTGATATTCCATAGAAATAAGAATCATATATTCAAATATGAGTTAAAAAAGGTTTGTTTCCTCTATTAAATATGTACAATAAAGAAGACTTTTATTATTGCATTGAAGAGGTGTATTCTATAGCCCACTAGGGGAGACATGTGTAACTCCTTCTCTCCTCATCCTAGAGTTGAGGGGTGTCCTTTATTAAAAAGTGATACAAAATAATAAAATGTTATTAAAAATCACATGTGGGCTTAAAATTTTAAATTATTTATAGTTAGATATATATATAACAACATAAATTAGATAAAGTAAAATCATAAACATTGGATTACACATTTCTTCAACATTTTCACTCTAAAAAAGGGTTTACACCTTAGAGATTTGATCCCTCTTGGTGCTTGGTAGATCCCCTTTTAGATGGATCTATGCTAGTAATTTTACAATTTTACAATTGTCCTCTTATTTTTTATTAACAAGTTCTACATCAAAATTTTTGAAAAAAAAAACATCCAAGAATCAACCCCTAGTATGATAAAGAATGTAAAAATGCAAGAATAGTCATCAAAGAAGCTATTGAAGAGTCTTTAAATATTCACAAGGTAAATTTAGATACAAGGTCTTAATTAACTGAAGAAAAAGAAAAAAACCCTGCTATATCAATAAAAAGAAGGAAAACTTTAACATCTCTATAAGGAAGCTTCTAGGAAATTCTAGAAGCAAATTCTAACTAGTAAGACTAAAGGTAATTATAAGATTTATTTGAAAGACTTGAATGTCGGTCTTGAAAATCTATATGGATTCCGAGATTCCATTGATAACATTCAAAACCTTCGTATAGTGGAAAGAGTTTCCTCATAGAGTAGAGATTGATTTTGGCGTTAAGCACCTTGCAAATGGAAATAATAGAGGACATGAAGGATACCAAGAAAAAATCTTAAAAATTGGTTGGTTGGTACTCATTCCTCACACCCAAAAGCTCTTTATTCTAGTAGTCAAGGAAGACTTTCATAATCCTTGGACTTAAAGTCTCATTATTCCTATCTTTAAAAGAACTCATTAAAATAACCACTCTTACCCAAGATTTATGGTATCATTTTAGAAAAGAAAATCAAGTATGGATAGAAAGTGAAGGTAAGTGGGATAACGGTCACGAGGGATTTATAAGACATCACTCTACCACACACCGCCTCATTATGCTTATGATAATTGTGAAGGAATGTCATAATAGTATATCCAAACTCTTTTAGTGCTTTGTGGAATTTAGGAAAGATTTTGATACGATGCCTATAAATAAATTTTGGAATAGATTAGAAGAGCTAAAATTTCCTTCTGAGTTGAAAGTTGCTTCCATAAAGTTGTATGAGGTTGTCACTGCAAAATTTCATAGCACTAAGGGGTAGTTGAAATATGTTAATTGTAATATTGGAGTTAAGAAATGTTTCCCCCTCTCACCTACCATTTTTAGCATATATACTGATAATATAGTATGTTTTTTAGAATAAATAGGATGTGCTAGCATGGCCTTATCTAGAATAGTAATCCTCCTTCTCTATGTTGATTATATCATTCTTATATCATGCTGCCCCTTTGATATGATAAACACTCAAGAATTCTCAGGTTTTTTGTTCTAATATGGGTATGATTTTTAACACTCACTAAGCAAAAGTTGTGACTATCAAATCCAAGAAAGTCACATACACTAATTTTGTATATGAAAATAGAATCTTGGGGGATGTTTCTTCCTACAAATATCTGAGAATTTGAAAGTTCAAAACATACTTATGTGTAACAATGCATACAATTGTTAATCCCTAAATGTCGGGTACATTTTCCCCTATAGTGTCACGCATTACCCCCTATGTTGTGGTGTATTACATATTATCCATATAGGCTTGGGTTTATTACTGGGTCTACTAGTTCATTATTGTACACCTTGGTCTCCTGTATATATGAGGGATATATTTTCATTTTAGTCACCATTATATCTTGTCTTGTCTTCTTTACTTAGTACATTGTATAAGGAGGTTCCTCCCTCGAATAATATTTTTATTTATCTCTATTCTTCATTTTCAATGTGTGAATTACTCTCTTCTTGTTTATTTCTACTCTTTTTATGCTATTTCTGGGAATTGGTTGCATAACATTTAGTATGAGAGATCTTTTATTAGGACTTTCTTCTGCTAAACAAGTCATCTTGAAATTTTCACTACAATTTTTTTATATATAAGTATTGAAAGATAGAGTTTAAAACCCCATTCTATAACAAGTTTTTCTATCTTCAATACGAAATTTAGATCTTGATCCATTACAGTTTTGGAGATATTCACAGAGGAATATAGGGCTTTTTACTGGTCCAAAACCTAGTCTACAACAAGTGTTCTAGGGAAAATGCTCATATCTAAGGAATTTAAAAGATCCAAATTGAGAGCGACTAGTTCAATCCAAAATATTATGGACCATGGTATCTTTTGTAGTATTTTTAGCTATAGAAACAAAATATTGGACACGTGACATCATGTACAAATTCTCTCTTCTCGATAGGATAAAAGTAAGAAGTTTTGGGAGATTTGCAATAACTTTTTTTTGGTAGATACAAATTAGGTAAAACCTACGGAATTGCAAATATGACACACCAAGATACATCAAGATGAACTTTTGGACACAGAGGTGCCAAAAATTTCAAATTGACAGTAGTTACAAGTCCGACCTAAAACAGTCTTCTAGTCAGCGTTTGAAAAAAGTACACCATTTTAAAATTTTGAGTAGAAATATATATTTGTACTAATCACAATGCCAAAAAAAGGAAGTGGAAAAAATCACACTCCACTCAAATCCCCAAAGGATTCATCCAGATACGATGAAATGGAAAACATATCGTTTAGAGTGTCAAAGTTGGATGATATGATTAAAGAAAATGTGAAAATGGATGAATTAGTTAAATTGGAAATAATATGGCTAGTAAAGAGGATCTAAAAGGGATGGATAGAAAATAAGTGTCAATATTCCATGTTCTTAGATAGATAGAATTACTATTCAATTCAATTTCACAACAATAGCATATGCGAGATCACTGAAAGAAACACAATCACAAGATAGACGGAGATTTATCCTGGGAAACCCTCAAGGGGAAGAAAACCCAGCAAAACATCCTCTATATAGATGTATCAAAAGTACAAAGATCAACCCAAAACAGGTGCTCCTTCTCCCTTCTGGTATGTCTCTCTCTCTCTCCTATGTGCTATACAGAAGTGAGTGTGTGTATTAAATGAGGAACACACATCATCTATTTATACTTTTTATTTAACTTAAATTTTTCCCTAATCAAGTGTGCCCCAACAAACTTACTGGGTCAAATTCACATAGGAAGACACAAAACAATATTATATTATATTCGGGAAGGTTCTATTGACCTGACATACAATGAAGGCATATCCTTGTGACTCTATGATGACCAAATACAATTGTATCATCCTAATGGAGGAATAAAACATCTCGAATAGGTTACATCAATAAAATACATTTAGAATACACTTTGAAGTTACAATATTTCAATGCTCCCCCTTAATGAGAAGGGTATTCTACTGGAAATTACAAAATCAACTATAGGAGCAAGGAGAGAGAGAATATTCAGCAACATTAAGGTGATACATCTATATGTCAACGATCATCAGCAACTAGAATAGTTATTGGAACGTCTTCAATATATTCAAGACTGGAACAACATCTTCTACAACATTGAATCTTCATCTTTAATCTTCTTCTTTTGCAACACTCGATCACTCGAACCTTTTTATTTCTTTGACCACTAGATCGTTTGTAGCAACACTTGATCATCATCCTCTACATTACTCGATCACTCGATCCTTTGCAATAACACTTTATCTTCATCTTCTATAACATTCGATCCATTGATCCTTAGCAGTACTCGATTCGACCAAAATGGTTATGGATATTCACACTGGTATGGAAAGATCCATTTGATATGTGAGTGATAAGTTTCTCGATAGATAATGTGAACAAGAAATATTGTACTTTGTTGACAATTTTCGACTGAACAATGCAATGGTTTGCTACATCTTGAATTTTTTCATTCAAAATGTTGCGACTATCCATGTAAGCTTTGCTTATAAATAATTCCATATGTACTAATGGAGAGGAGCCATTAGATCCCTGCAGAATTCTTTTTCCTTGCCAATAGATGCAAACTCTGATACTACATGACATAAGAGATTGCAACCTCCTGCTCAAAACAAAAGACTTACACTCGATGCATTGCTAAAATCCACATAGACCACACGAAACCTCCATTCAAATTCTTGGACAATCCCAAATCAATTCTAGAGGAAAAAGCATTGTTGGCAAGGAGGTCATAAATTTCCTCATTGTAGATCTCTAAAACGGTGACCTTTACCTTAAACATGTTCCTCAAAACTCCATTTTCCATGTCATCCTCACCTGAATAGTCACTCAATATATCATGCAAATTCCTATAAATGATCCTCAGTTTATTGCTGCAACGAAACATAGTATCACTCTTCCCTGATCTAGTCGACCCATACATCATAATAGTCCATTTTCCACCAGTTTTAACCCATTCACCATTGGTCTCAACAAACTTGTTATAAAATGGGTCCAATCCATCCTTCTCTTTGATAGAAACCCCATCAAGAGTAAAGTACTTGTAACCCAATTTCGTTCTCAGCTGAACTATAGTTCCGTTAGGGAGAAGTTGAATTGCACTCTTATTCACCATCCTCTTCACCCCACGACTTCCACTGGATTCTCTGTGGAAAAATTTGCATTAGGAGGAGGGTTAATGTTATTCGGTGAAATATATATGCTCGGATGAGGCATGAAAGTCAAACGAGACCTAGATTTGGGAGTCCGATTGGGGTCTCCTTTGATGATGTAGTGCCATTTCGTGGTGAAGGAGATAGAGCCATTGAATTGCTCTATATTCTTTATTGGAGAACCAAAATATTTGAATATGATTCCCTATGAGTGGGTAATACAGATATGAAATAAAAATAAAATAAAATGTGATCCAAAATCTGAATCAGACTCTGAGCTTAAGCCAAGATCTTATTAAAAGATTTGGAATCAATTCAAATAACAAGAAAACTTTCCAGGGCATAAATAAAATCACACGTGTTCCTGTAATTTAAAGCTCCATAGTGTATATGTCTAGAAGGGCATTTTATGGTTGAAATATGAGCAAGGATTCAGGATGATACTCGACGAATGGGATGTGTCAAAACCCCAAATTTTGAAAAATTTAAAACTTTTTAATTTAACATAAAAACCGTATTAGAAGCAGTTATTAACAGGTTGTTTGTTTATGCTGTTGAAATCGAAACTGAATAATTGTTTAAATACTATGATTTTGTAAAGTATCTCCCTTTTCAGCTATTGATTATTCTTTTGTTTTTGAGACATAAGGTGGTTTGTCGAAAAGGACTGGGCTTACTTAGCTTTCGAGCTAATGCAGCCGTTTACTTCTGTTACAGGTTTACAGGTAAGAATAAGGTTCGATGCTAACAAGTCATTAAAGTAAACAGTTCAAATTTCTGCATATAATTTGCTTAGCAAGAGTTTATATATATATTAGACAGAGAAGTCATACTTCTCAGGTAAAATTTTTCTAATCTTTTATCTCACAGTTTAATATGTTAGAAAATCATAGCTTCACAGGTTTATCCCCTTTTTGCAAATTATAAAGTTAACATACCATACTTAGCTTGTATACTGTCTAGATTTACTTTCATCTGAAGATGACTATTATTAAAGTTAAACCATAATTTCTTTTATTGAAACATCTAAGGTTAAGATCTGTAACAAGTATTCCATTTATAATTTTAAAAATCTATAACCTCTTAGAAGACTTAACTCATTCCAGAGGTAATCATTGAGTTGGAAACTCCATGCTGTAAAAGAATAAATTCTAAACTCATTATAATCAATTATGTAATGCTGTATTAAGACCATATTATCAATATGAAGATACAAAAATTATTCCGAATCTATTCTATCTTGTTTAAGGATTTTCTCATAAAAATCTGAGTTTTGGGTGTGACTTAGTCTAGCTGCATTAAAGAATACTAGAAATATAGCAAAGATAAATTTTTTTTACCCAAATATTTAATTTTTTTCTTTTTATTAAACATCTATAATTAGCAAGAAGAATAACTTAATATAATACCATTTAATTGTACATACTACCATACCTTAAGAAAGGAATAGGTTTATCATATTTTTTTGATAACTAATTAGTTGGCCTCAAGGTTTTTAAACTATGACAATTAAACATATGTTATCAACTAAAACCTTATGACTCTTTAAAATACATATCAACCTTAAGTTGAGTGTAATTATATTATGGTATATACCATATAAAGTTTATGATCATAGTAATAGTCTAACTAATACTATACGTAGCTTGAATAAACATTACATAATAAGAATGTATTTAACAATACATGTTAAATAATATGTATAAACCTGGGATAAGTTAAACAATACAAATCAATAACATGGATGATATAAGCACTAACAAATAACTTATACGTAGCATGCAAATTATATGATTTTATTACTAATCAAGCGTTGTGGCAATTATGGTGTAGGTATATACCAAGGTTTACGACTTGATACAAAATCATTCCAGCGATAATTTGTTTGATTCCCAATCATAAACAGTGGACTTTAGATTGTATCCAAAATGTGGTAATTATTAAAACATTACGTGGAGGCTTAACAGCCATTCCTAGGCGTTTATAAACTGTTGTCCGAACCCTAGCTCACCCTTCATTTCGCCCTCGGCCTCTTGGCCGCTCTGCTATGCTTTGGAACTTTGCTGGTAATGGGTAGACCGCACCAGTTCCACTCAGTGCTCTTTACTCCTTGCGAGTTCGAAAGACTACTCTGCAAGGGTGGTAAAAAGTTTATCATTGTGTTGATTTATTCTGTGTAACCGCCGTAGGTTATTGTTTCCACTCGTGACAATCGGCCTTTCCCTTGCATCTTCCAGTGGGTTACTCTTTCAGTTAAAGTGGCTGTTTCTTTCTTTTATTGGTCGGTCGGTGAAAACAAAAAGAAAGAGGCTGCAACGTTAGGGTTTAAATTGAGGTCTCCTTCATGTTGTAGATTGAAGGATAAAAGAATGCAGTCGCTCTGCTATAGAATTATAACCTCCTCACTGGACCGGTCTCGGCTTTAAAATTCTGAGTTACTCACTGATAAGGTAATGCTTACAATTTGGTTATTTTTATTGCACAGCAAAATTTTTAGTTATATTTTTTTTTATTTTTTTTATATATACGAGCTAACAGTTGGCTGCTATTTCATTCCTCGTAGGTATACCTGTTACACATCGCTGCTTTCTTCGGTATTAGGGTTACATCTCCAAAATACGGTAAGCCCTGGGTCCTTCCATGGCTTATCCACTTTGTCTGTGTCTTAAGAATGGTGATGGTTGCGAATTCGGATGTTCAGTCCTTATGGTCTCTCTTTTTTTTTTTTTTTTAGCTGTTAGTTTTAATGTTTAAATTTAAGGGTATAACCCTAGCTCTGTAAAGAGTCTTCCGGCTACGGCCGTGAATGTAAACTTGATTTTAAATTACTGTAGGGTTTTTCCTGGCTACGGTCGTGAATGTAAACTCTGTTATTGAAGTTAATGTTTGGTTTTTAAAAACCTTTACAGGCTATAAGCCTTGCATTACTATTTTCAGTAAATTCTACAGGCTATACGCCTTTATATTGATATATTTCTGTACAGCTATGGTTAATAGATAAAACAAGTTCCAGGTATTTCTGTTGTTTTTAAGTAAAAAAGGGGGATTAAGGTTTTTACCCTGGTTAAAAGAAATATTGAAACTGTTTCACTCTCTTTTGCATTTATCCATAATGCAGTATTGGAGGAATTAAGTAAATGAATACTTGCACTGTTTTGTTTATTAACCCAGCCGTAAGGAAATATTAATAATTCTTCTTTTTATTAGATAATTTCTTTGTCAATGAGACGTTGATCTCATTAGGTTATGAATTTACCCTCGTTGGTATAAATGCATTACCACTTGTTTTAAATCTGTTTAATAATAAATAGATTTTAAACTTAACAGTCTTAATGTAGCATTTGTTTTTATAGATATTATTTATTGTACAATAAAAATAGATGTTTAGGGTTTTAACTTTATTATACAGTTTATAAATAGTATCTTCTCTTGTTTGAATTATAATATTGTATTCATATTATTCTTGATATATATATAGGTAATATTCATTACCCTAATAACTAAGCTCATTATATGAGCAAACCTGTTACTTACCTTTGATTTATAAGCATCTAAGTTATTTAAATAAATGAAATTGTTTTATAGAGCTGCTGTTAGATTAAAATACATGAGTTAACCTATGGATTGCTTATAATGTAATACCTTGTTAAAAAGTAGGGTTTTGATTTTAATTTCATATCTCTCTATAAAATAAATAATGTTTTGTTTTTACTTAGATTATGATGGATATTGTATACTGTACAACAGTGTTATTACAATAACAATTACTAATATTAAAATTAGTAATCTTACTCTTAGTTGAACTAATAGATTCTCTATTTGTTAACTTTAATTGTTTATAATAAATGGAATACAAAAAATATTATTTTTAATTCTTTATATTATACCTATTCTATCGATACTAAGCTGTAATTAGCTTACCTCTGCATTTTTAAATATTTTTACTTGTGATTTTTCTATAAAAACATAATAATAACATACTTTTATTCAGAGAAAGAATAAAGACTCTAAGTTCTGTACCATTTAGTTTGAGATAACAGGAAAATGAATAACGACAATAAAGAACATAAACATTATAAAAACAAGTTACCTACAGTTATTGAATAGTTAACAGTAGTTCATAATAATAGCTTATTTGCTTGTGTTTATTTCAGTAAAGGAGCTATCCTTAAGCATAGGATGAAACTATAATATGCAGTATGAAATTCTAGATAATCCTTTACTATTTTAAGCTTCACAGTAACGTTAAAAAGTAATAGCGCACAGTACTAGTAGGAAAGTAGCGTATAAGTTTGTAAAAACATTTGTAGTAGCTAAATAGGTATTCGGTCCATAAGAATACTAATTCTTATCACCGAAATACTATGCTAGAGTACTATCTGATAATATCAGATGTGGAAAAACACAGTGATACTAACAGGTTTTTGCTACTAACATTCCAAATACTAAACACTTATTCAGACATATAAATAATTATAACATTTATCCATTTATACTCATAAAGACATAAAGAAATGAATGAAGAACATGTTTAATGCTGTGGACAACAACAACAATGGGAGGCCGTTCCTCCCTACCAATTCCTGGAGAACGCTCAGACATCGACTTCTCAGGACCCCCGAGCTTGCTCTGGTCTCCCTAGCTTGGAACTAGGTGCAGCAAAACAGATACAGTCTTCAACTCAGTATCAACTTAGAACTTATCAGTAAGTTCTTCCAGCTAAAAAGCTGTAAAATAACCAAGTTACTGCAGCATTCCTCTCAAACAACTTCCTTACTATTTTTCCCTCTTCCTCAATGAATTTCCTGAATAACATTCACCTGAATGCATTCTCTCTGGAAAATAACTGAGCAGCCTTAGCTCTCTTCATTGAGTACTTTTAAAGATTGCCTAGGTCTTAGTTGGGTTAACTGTCATTTAATGAGCCACCTCCTCACATTCCACTTTCTTGGGGAATCATGACCCCAAATATAGGGAAGTTGCCACCTGCAACTTAGGAATTGTTTGAGGATGCTGCCACTTGTCTTTTTCCTGCCACCTAGTTCCATCCACCAGTTTGACCAGTAACCTCTTTTTAACAGCTCTCCCATGCTGTTGTCTCCATAATTTATTTATTAAATAATAAAATATTCTGAATTACACTCCATTATTGTTGACTCTGCTGAGTCATCAATCCCTACTTAGGATTAATTTTAACATAATGTATCAGAAATATAATAAAACAATTTACATAATTTTACAAAATTGGGGTATGTGACAGGATGATTCCATTCAGTGTATAGGAAAAAATAGAGCTCATTAGGATTTGGGGGGAAACAATGACCTACCCCTCTACCTGCGAGTATAGCTAAGAATAAGAGCATAACTTCCAAGATCATGTGCAACACCAATTTTTCATTAAATTCAAAAATTACAACATCTCAATGGCACTAAATGCCATAAATACCTATATCAAAAGGCTTCAACTACTCAGACGCACAATTTGGCCTTCAAAATCCATTTTGATTTCTAACACCATGGTTTTATGGTTTGTTGTTTTGATTCCGAGCATTAAAATCAATTCAAAACCTAAAAAACCAGACACACTACTTTTCGGCTACATGTCCCGTGTCCGCGTGTCGGACATGGACACACTGATAGAGTGTGTTTGACAAATCTTTGCAATGTTTCACATGTTCTGACACGTGTGTTCGAGGACTATCAGTGTGTGTCTCAAAAACAAGACACGCAAAATGGCAAAAAGATGTGTGATCCCTCTTTAAAATCGATTTTTCACTTTCATTTTGTCATTTGTAAATAGAGAGAGAGTTCAAAGAGTGTTTTTTTTTCATGTGAAAAATATTTGAAGGCTTTCGAAGGGTTTTAAAGTCCATTGAAGGTGCATTTGGTTTGGTGGATTGCAAGCTCCACCATCAAACAAGAAGAACAATGTCTCATTCAGCTAGGGCAGGAGCTAAAGGGAAAAGGAAAAGGATAAATGACCCATGTATTGTATCCCCTCCTATTCCTCCAAACACAAGCTCTTCTACTCGTCTTTCTAGTGCTCCATTTGCTGCTAGTGGAGCTCATGCTCCATTGAACCCTGTTTTAGCAAGACAACAAGGCCAAGAGAAAAAATACCCTTTGTGGAGGTATGTGACTAGGAAAGAAGGCCCTAGTGCAAAGCTAGGTGGGGGAGGCAATGTGTATTGGACTTGTAATTTTTGCAAGAATGAGTTTAGGAGCACATACTACCGAATTAAGGGCCATTTTTTGGGTGTTCCTTCTTGTGGGATTTATTCATGTAAATGTGTGAGTGTTACCCAAAGGAGAGAATGGGAAAGGAGGATCAAGAAGGCTTAGGGAATGTAGCAACATCAAGAAAGAAAAATAATGAGGATCCTCTTCCATTCTTAAGGAAACACTCTACCATTTGACCTCCATTTCCACCTAGCAAAGGTGATACATATTCATTAAGAAAGATGCCATCTTCAAGTGGTCCAATGGACAATATTTTCCAACAAAAGGTGCGAGAAGAGGTAGGCCTCACCATTGCATTCTTTTTCTACCTCAACTTCATCTCACTCAATGTTGCACAATCACCATTTTTTTTTGAGATGTGTCGAAGTATTAGTTAACAAATTCCATCTGGTTATGTGCCTCCTAGTTTGGAGAAGCTTAGAACCACATTGTTGGTTAAGGAAAGGAAGGAGGTGGAAAAAATTCTTGATCCAATTAGAGCAACATGGCCCTTATCTGGAGCAAGTGTTGTTTCAAATGGATGGATGGCTCCATCATGCTATCCACTCATCAATTTCATGGTATCTTCCCAAAATGGACTAGTGTTCTTGAAAGCGGTGGATGCTCTTGGGAAATACAAGGATGGACATTTTATGGCTGAGTTATTCATCAAAATCATTGAAGTAGGAGTTGATTCTTGTGTAAAATAAATCACAACCAATGCTTTTGTTTTCAAGGTCACTGGCATGATTGTGGAAACTAAATATCCACAGGTATTTTCATTTTGGACACCTTTCATTGCTAATTTGCTCAATGTTTGAACTTTGCATTTATCACACAATTTAGCTACGTGAAAGGTCATTTTAATCATTTGAGTTGTTAGTGTTGTAGTGTCATTTATACTTGTTTGTCCTTCTCTTACAGATTTTTTGGACACCTCGCATTGTCCATTCCTTGAACTTGGCACTCAAATCCATTGATTTAGACGTGACATGGATTGGCAACATTATTGAGGATGCACGCCATATTCCTAAATTTTTACAAAACCACACAAATTCCCTAACCATCTACAGAGAGTACGCACATATTCCATTGCTGAAGATTGCAAATACTCGGTTTTCTTCCTCATTTATCATGCTCAAGAGGTTGAGGGAGGTAAAAAACGCTCTTGGTTCCATGGTGATTTTAGAGTATTGGTATTTTTGGAGAAAGACAGATCAAAGTTCTTCAAAAAATGTGAAGGACAGAGTATTAGATGATGTTTGGTGGGAGAGTGTGGATCTTACCATTAAGATCATGGAGCCACTCATTTTTATTTTTCTTTGCAGACATAGACCATCCCATCCTAGCGGATGTTCATGAGGGGTGGGGTTCCATGATTGAGTCCATGAGGACCATTGATATGGAGAATGAGTATCCCGAGTATGAGACATCGTCAAAGAACTTATGGTACACCATTTAGGATATTCTTATCTCCATGTGGGATAAGAATTGCACAGCTTTGCATTACTTGGCCCACTCCTTGAACCCCAAGTTCTACAGTTAAGAATTTCTCAATGGTGCGACCTCACATAGATTTCCTCATCACATGGATCGAGAGATTTCACAAGGGAGGAAGATAGCATTTAGGTTTCTATTTTAGGATAGAGACTTACTTGATGGGGTGGAGGAGGGATTTCTATATTTTTTCACTACTACTGGGAGATTTGTAGGCTATGATATGGTTGGAGACAAGGAATTTAAGAATCCCTATAATTGGTGGGAAACTCATAGGGAAACATGCACTCTTCTACATAAGCTAGCCTTGATGTTCATCTCTAAAGTTACATCATCCTCTAGTTGTAAGAGGAATTGGAGCAAATATGCCAACTTGCATAGTTTGAAGAAGAGTAAGCTTGAAGAGTCCAGAGAAGAGACGATGGTGTATGTGCACACCAACCTTATTCTTATTTGCAAGAAGAGGGAGGAGTGGGTGAAGGGAAAGCCAAATATGTGGGATGTCTTTCCTGATGATATGGGTTTGGACAACAATAATGAGTTGGCATTAGCCAACCTAGATCTTAATGATCCAATGCCAGAGCTGGTGACATTTGATTATAGTGATCCTTTAGAGGGATCATCCTCCACACCAATAGATATTGATCCTTAGATGGTTGAGGAGGAGGAGGAAGAAGAAGAGAGGAGTGATTAGTTTGTTGATTCAGGCATAGAGGAGGACGAGGACGATTGATAGATGAGACTCTTCATTCTTCCATTTTGAGCTACGCATTTTTGTATTTACTATTACTACTCGTCTATTTGGAAAATTTGCTAGTGGCATTCCGACATCTATTCAATACTATACAATGTATGCGTTATACATTTTGATTTTCATGACTTAATGAGAAATATGGTTTTGACGCTTGAGTATTGACATCTTGATCTATGCTTGTTATGAGTATACTGTATCATCAATTATCTATGTGTCTCATAATCTCATTGTGATTATTGATTTGATTTGTAAATGTTTAATACTAATTACTAATGTTAAATGTGGATTGATTTTGATTTATATTGAATATTTGTAAAAATTTGGATCTATATATCTATATTTTTAATATATATATATATAGCGTGTCCTATGTGTCCTAGGAGGTCACCATGTCTGTGTTGAACACTCGAATCCTCATGTCCTTCATCTCTAGTGTCCCTGTAGACTTAGTTCAAAACATTAAGTTCACATAGGTTTTTTTAAGTTGGTAAGTTTACGTGGGTGTTTTCTTGCACTTTAAATTCTTTTTCATTTTTTGTCTTTTTGACTAATTTTAGTTGTTCTTATGTGTTTTTCTTTCTCTTCTAGAGCTTCTATTTTTTTAGCTTTTCTCTTCTTAAAATTCATTTTTACTTTACCATTATATTTTCCTTTTCTTCTTAGGATCTTTATGTTCTCTTCTTTCTTCCTCGGTTTTTTATATTATTATATGAGAGAAATCTCATGTCCGTGTTCTATGCTATAGCACTATATTATTGTACTTATGTTTTTAAATTTAAACACGCTTTAGATATATTTGTTTATGATATTTCCTTAGATGTTTCCACTAAGACCACTAGCATTTTGCACATTATTTTCTTGTATGAGCATTTCAATGGCCTTTATTGATCATGAAGCTTAGCTACTATTTCACGGCATTGTGATAGGGGCTAGTTTCTAACAGGGATATTTTTAGGGGCAAAATTTAGCCCATGGGCTATTTTTAGGGGGTTTTCTCGAAAAAAAATTTCACTGTTTTGCAATTTTTGAAGCCATGTTTCGCCCAATTTTGATGGGGTTAACTTTTTTTCACCCTAAAATCGCCAAATTATTATATAAATGATATAAAATCCTTGGAAATTATAATATTTTTTGAAAAATATTGCCAAACATTTTATAGTTGGTGTTTTAAGAATTGGTAAGATTCTCGAACATTTATACACTTTTAAATAAGTATGGTTCCTTAAAATCATCCCGGGTTTCTAATCCAAGGGTAACTATTTGTTTGGACACTTCAGTATGCATATAAACATGGTTTCTCATGACTTTACCGACATTGCAACTAGCTTTTATGTAAGAAATATAGTTAGGTTTCATATATTTTTAAATTGTTTTTATGTCTTCATCACTTGCATTTCATGCTCAGCTTCTCGGCTTGGGCTTGGAAAGCAATCATAGAAACTCACGTTAATTTATATTTTTCCATCTTGCTAATATTAGTGTACTATGCTTGTTTGAATAACTATCCTCCCAAAAATGATGAGCATGATGCATGATGAAATAGACTTTCATCACTTATTTCATGCTCAACTTCTCGGGCTTGGGCTTGCAAACCAATCATAAAAGCTCACGTTCACTTATATTTTTCCATCTTCCTAATATTAGTGTACTATGCTTGTTTCAATAACTATCCTCCCAAAAGTGATGAGCATGAAGCATGATGAAATAGACTTTCATTTCTTAGGATATAGGTCTATGCAACCGTATATTCTGGAATGAATGTTTTCAATGGAGGCTTCTCAACAACTTTGCATATAACTAGACCATGATCTTCCAAAATTTACTCTCAGAATGCTTAAAATGGGGCAGTTAGACGTACTTATGGGAAGCCAAGATCATTAGCAATTGTTCAATTTCTAATTCTTCATCCAATCAACAAATTATTGACTCTATAGATGGTCTAGAGTAACCTTTGCCATCTTCACACTATAAATAAACTTTAGCTTGTAGATTGAAATAAGAATGATATTCATGGTTTTCATATTTGTATTCTGAGCTATATTATAAATCAACAATATACATTTTTTCCTTACTTGTTTAAAGGGCACTAGATCAATGGTAGAGGGTATGTTTTACACTGTGTCCTTCCTAAAATTTTCGATACAATTTGGTAGTTTATTTTAAGAAAATAGTATATATAATAAAAAAAAAGTATTTTAATAATATTTGTGTAAATTTTCCCAACTAAACAATTTACATAGATCAAAATATTAGGACAATACTTTTATAAATTACATAAAACTTAAGACAAAGAAAATTATATATTATCTGAAATATAATCTTTAACACAATGAGCTAACCACGATGAAACCAAATATAATCTTTAACCCAATGAGCTAGCGACGATGAAACCAGAGGTGGGACTTCTCTTGTATACTGACGGAGGTGAGGATTCTGTTCCGGATCGTCGTTAGATTCTTTGTGAATAGAACTTGGCATCTTGGAATGTAGCGCCCGCTTCGTTGTCTGGGTGAAAACCGCTGGAATCCTGCTAAACAGGGGTCGTTACACCATCTGCCACCTTTTTATCCACTGGCGACAAGCCCATTCTGGAGCCACGTTAGCTTCTGTGTCTGACAGAACTTGACCTAGCAGGGTGTCAGAAGATTTGGCGTCTTGGACTGTAGCGCCCGCTTCGTCGTCACCTTAATAGGCACCGTGACCCTAACCGCCACCTTTTTCCTCCAATTTTTTTTTCTGCGGCGGCCGAAGACACGGAGAATTTGCACAATGCGCCTGGAGATAGGCCACTTGGTGACAGCAGAAGCCGTAGAAAGGAAGTTTCCAGTACGGAGGTCTTGCCTCCCGATTCTAATTCGATATCATCCAACAAAGGCCCGAGATAAGCTCAGAGGTCCCGAAGGCCCCATCTCCGATCCTGCTCCATAATAATTTATGCATCTCTTTCGTTATGCATGAAGAAGCATAACCATCATGAAATTGGTACATAGTCCATAGAAGCAACCATCCTTTCATCTAAAAGTAGAAGCACATTAAAATTATAAAAGCAACTAACATTTTTTTGATAGTTTAGTTTTATCTGAGATTAGAAATACAAATTTATTTAATGTTATCAGCCATTAGATTTATTCAATTCTCAATCGAAAAATAGATATCCCTACCTTGGACCCGAATTCCCTTCTTGCTTTTTCTCCACCGATCCGCCCTGTACCTACCCGTCGTCTGCTATATCTGGATAAGCCGGAGTAGTCTAGGTGTTTTGATCGCGGAGATAAGGAACTTCGGCAGGTCGCTCGGTCTGAACCACCTTGGAGATAACTACCAAATGATTTGTACAATTTCATTATTGTGGCGTTAAAACTCAGATGTCGTTCCATGTCGAGCTATCAATCAAAGAATAATATGACTACAAAAAAAACTGGAAATCCCCTTACATTTCAGTCTTCGTCAGCGCTGCCATTCAAAATTCCGGTGGGATTTTCTTGGGCTGCCGTTCGGCGTGTTGTTTCCCTGGAAAGTTTATTTTATCAAATTTATCATGCCGGATTTAATTGTAACGATGACGTGGGTGCATCTTTCTTGCAGAGAGCGGTAGCTCCACCTCAGTCGCATCTTCGTCCACATAAAACCGCAAACAAAAAACAGATATTAAAAGAGTCCTAATTGCGTAGAAATTGTTAAAGTCAATCTAAAAAAATGACAAACATCGATTTTTTTTCATGTTTATAAAAGATATTAAAACAAGAACCTAGAAATTGATGAAGTCAATCATTTAAAAAAAGATGAACAAAATTTCCCAATCTTTAAAGTATTATTAAAATAAAATGCATATCATTTGTAATAATAATATAAAAACATCATGTGAGTGATTATATATAAATATAAATATATATATATATTAATCGGCTTTGAAAAACATTTTCTTGATGGTCTTAAAAATTATTAAAATGAAAATCATTTTAATGTAATATTAAAATAATAAAATATAACGTAAAAAGCTATATATATATTCAAAAAATTATAATCTTTTTAATCAGTAATAAAATATACGATTTGCTTGGACAACGATTCATATGAAATCCTAAATGATGGTGTCTCTCTTGACCCATTGATTTTCCTTTTCCTACAAATGCACTATTAAGTCTTTTTTGAGCTATCAACCTTTACCCATAGTTATCACAACCATGGTTTGATCCTAAACTAGTTCCTTTTTCCCATTATTTTAAACCCCGCCATTAAAACCATAATCTAAATTTATATGGTGATGCCCCTCAAAATGGATCATGGCAAGTCGGTGAATTCTAGTGAAATGGAGGCCAAAGGATGTTCTAGAAGGTGATAATGAAAATCGTGGTATAGGGGCTATTTTTTTGTATATAGATATTTGTTGTATTATGCTTTTGGATTCTAGAAGACATTTACAATGTTTATGTTTATGTTTTGAATATGTATCAAATTCAATGTTAACTTTATGATTTATTTTTGCAATATATATATAGAAAATGTGTGTTTTTGAGTCTTCATTAGTTTGATATACATGTATGTACATTATTACATATTTTTTAAATTTAAATTGCACACTTTATATATTTTTAATTAATCGAATTTTCGATAGAAATTTTTAACACAATCCAAGCATCAATCTAACCTTTGGCTTCTTTTAATTTGGGGTTAATTGTAATAACATTCATTCCAACCCTTTATAAGTCTCACCCTCTCTTTCATTTAGAAATATCTTCCAAGTTCTTCAATAAGATAGAATGAAGGTATCCATATAAATGATCATTATCTCCATGGAAAATTTGTCACGATTTCTTTATTTGCAAAATTGCATATTAAATATTTTATTGATATTATTTAATCTTACCAAATTAATGCTACCAAACTTGTTAAAATAAAATGAATAGATTTTATTTTTCTTTATACAAAACTTTAGAAAAAATGAAGAGTTTGAAAATAGAATGGAAATAACCACGCAACTTGCACCTTTAAAGTCAAAATGTTTGTAAATATTTGGTGATGATACTTATGTTGTTTCAAATCATTAACCAACTAAACTTTCTTTTCCTTAACAATATTAACAAGAATTCTATTACTAGCAAGTTTACAATGGAGATCCAAAATGACATTTTTAAATAAGTCCTTATAACAAAAAAAATATGTCATTTTATTCTTCCCAAAATCTAAAATAGAAAATTACCACTAGCATGTACCTTCATGCCCATTTCCATCATAACCTTTCACAAAAAGCTATCATTCAAAAAAACATAATAATAGATATCTTTGCATTTAAAATAAAATAACCTTCATGAGAAAAAAGCCAATCTAATAAAAGGCTTATGAAATAATGTTATTGCAATTCTTAGGTTAAAAAAATAGTGCCAACAACCCGAATTCTCACTCCCATTCTAGAATGATCCCCACCTCAATTTTCCTTCCATATATTGAAGGCGTCATAAATAAATCCCTAAAATACTCATTAAAAATATCAAAACTAGTTTCAAAATCCATGCAACTCAAAGAATGATGTTCAATACAATGAAAAAAAAAGGTCTACCATTTCATTCTTTCTAGTGGACCTATGAGGTCACATTTTTCCCTAGATTTTCATATGTTGGAAAAACTATTTTATTCATAAGATTCGATCTCATGATACTATATTGCAAACACAAACCACAATCATTCCATGGAAAATGTTATGGGCTAGTGCAAGCTAAGGAGGGTCTCTTTTGATGCATTAGATGCAATTGAAAACTAAAAAACATGCATTATTCAAGTTACATGTATATTTTAATATATTGACCCAATGAACCTTGCTTTGAGTAAAAAATCATGAAATGTAGGAAATTGAATCAAATTTCCAAATATATAAATTTTATCTATTGAAAATGTTCATAATTATATTAAGTTACATCTTTTCCAACATGTACTTATTTATTTGGGGGGGAATTATAAGGTATATGTCTTTGTGGGTGCAACCTTTGGGTGCCTAAATGATTAAGACAACTTATAAAAGATGGAAGGCATATACTGAAATCCTCTCTTCAATACCGTTGAACCTTGAACCATTTTTCAACCACCATAGCCACACATAGTCTTTACACCTTCAACATCCAACTTTCCAACAAATATCAAGTTTCTTGCTATATTTGGAATGTGTAGCACTCCAAATAGAGTTATAATCCTTCCATCCTTGAGTTTCAACTTGAATGGACCACGTCTAATCATACTGGCTGGTGAATCAACTCCCAAGTACACATCTCCTCCATTGTACTTTTCATATTCACAAAACCACTCCCTATGAGGGGTCATATATCATGATGCACTTGACTCAACCATCCATATATCACGTTTTGAATGATTAAATATGGAAGCTAGGTACACATCCCCTCCTCAAATCCCTTTGGTTTCTCAAAATTAATAGATATGCAATCATTTTTATAGTGCCCAACTTTAACGCATTTCCATCACTTCCTTACACCTTTTCCAAGGGATTTAGATCTACCATTATATTTAGATCCCGCCCATATGCTTTATTTTTTTTCTCTCCTTGGGAAGCCTCTCAGAGACAAGGCATCCATGCTATGATTATGCATGGTTTTACTCCTCATCTCTTTTTATAGTAGGGATGATACTATTTCATCAAATTTTAAGTTCACTTGACTAACACTATCTATTGCAACAATTAGGTTATCTCACAAATCTAGAAAATAACATAATAATGTAATACAATTATCTTCTTCATCAATTTTAATGCCAACAAAGGTTATCTAACTTACCATAGTATTGTAAACATTTAAATGTTATTTTATTGTGTCATTTTCTTCCATTATGAGATGAAATAGTTTCTTTTGCAGAAACGACTTGTTCACAACGGATTTTGATTGATACAAACTCCCTAGTTTCCCCCAAAGCTTTACCTAATTATCTTCACCAAATACATTCAACAACATTGAGTCTAATAAAAACATTCTAATTCTACTCTTTGACCTTCTTTCTAATTTACCGCATGTTAGGTATAAGCTAATTCAAACGTATGAGCAAAAAAACGCACATAATGAATGTCCGCAGGGGTTGACTGACTGAGCAGGCAGACTGAAAGAGAAGACTGGGAACAGGCAGGAGTTATGGAAGCGCTCTGATACCACTTGTTAGGTATAACTCCCGATTCTATATATTACATAGCCAAATGCATATATTTATACATTACAATGAGGTGGTTGAGAACCATCCTTTTTCACCTTCCCATGCAACTATTCAAATTCCTATTTATTTATTTATTTACAATAATCCTGATGGATTATATTCTAACACCGCAATATTCTTGTGGTGTTCCAATGGGTTTTGTACCTAGATCCACAACAATCCAATGTTCCCGATCTATAAGAAGATCCTCCATTTTGAGCTTCCATAGCTCAAAAATTTTGGTTGTTAAATTTCTTGATCTCAATTCTTGAACTAATTGCCATTATTTTTCAATGCACAAATTAATGTTGCAAATTTCCCAATAAACCCATGTTTATCACATATCCAAAATCTATCAGGCACATCGAACCCTCAACAACAAAGGGATCCCATTGATGCCAATAATCGAGCTTTGATACCACATGTAATTATTTAAAAATGTCTAGAGAAGCAAAGAATATACATTCTTTTAAGCAAAATAGAGAATACACCACAACATTCACACATAAAACACATAGATTTACCCTGGAAACCCTTAACCACGAAAACCAACACTCGTTGGAGCAACACCTCTTATTTTTCTCATTATCCTTATGAATAACTCACAATACAATATAGGTATTCCAAAACATCCTATACCCTAATCCGTTAACCCATATTAGAAAATAGACCCCAATCCCTTAACAAGGATTAAATTATATATTTTTAGAAAATTCCAAAACATAGCCAAAAAAAGCCCAAAAATTTGGGCTCGCTAAGCTTGCATAAAAAATGGCCTAATGGACGTTTTTGAATGGAAATGGTCTATCCACCATTTCTGATATTTCTGTATCAGAAATGGCCTAATGAGCATTTTAGAAAGGGATCAACCTATTGACCTGTTTTTGTGAAGGTGTCAGAAAGATCATCAGGAGCACTGCTGATAGGTGCACCTCCCCCGATACATGCAAAGAGTATAACACATACCCAACAAAGGTCCCCTCAATTTTCACAATGGTTGAGGAACAAGCACCCAATTGTAGTAATCAATAAGTAAAGCATGGGTTCTCATTGGGGGAAGTTTTGATCCCAACATCAAGTCAGCATCAAACAATTACCAATTTGGTCTCTTATGGTTATACAAGTGATGCATTTAGAGAGACATTGCGTGTACAACATATTGTCAAATAAGACAATGTTATTGATACCATCCATAAGGATTTCCAATTTCCGCTATCTAGCTTCCATCAATAGAAAGAAGGACATGAAGCTCCTAATGGCTCTCCTAGAGAAACCTGGTGATGTGATGCATGGTAAAGCTCCAACCTCCCTACCTCCATTTGAAACTACATGCCGAAGAACTACGAAACATATACAAGTTGATGAAAATCATATTAGTTAACTTAATGGCACACTATCTAAACACAACATTTCATATCAAACTTGAAACGTACTTGTTAAATATTTTTATTCTAGATGTGATGGAGGTAAATGTAGATTTATTTAATCATTATTAAAATATAGGTGTATGAGTTTTGTTAGGATAAAGTTATGGATAAATATGATAATTAGTTCTGAACAAATTTCTCATATTGTGAAATCCTTAATACATTCCTTTAACATGATTGGTAATTTTTTGGTAATAAAACACCCTCAAAGGATCTCAATGGGGCTCGTCGCATGTGTTCACAAAAAAATGTAAACAATAGCACTAGTATCATTTGCTTTGTTAATTCTACATCCAAACTTGTTAATTTGAATGTCAAAATACTCCATAGGTACTCTATTATAAGAGAACATCTTGAAATTGACTAGACAGATTTTTAGGACTTTATTGGTAGGTTTCCATGTTTTGACTAAAGCTAATTAATGTTGTAAAGGGATTAGTGCATATTTTATGGAATCATAAGACCAAGCCTTCTTCAAACCAAAAATATGTGCTAAAATTTAGAATGGGTTCAAATTATCATGAACCAAACATTGAACCCCTTCTTGACATAACAAAAATGGAACTATATGTTAATTGTACAACACCACGAGTCATTCTCCAAACTTGTGAGTAATATCAAGTCGTACTTGTGAGCCATATCAAGTCTTGTGTATCCTCATATGATGAGGTGATGTTGTCGTAAAGCTTGTGAGTAATATCAAGTTGAGTGATATGAGTAACATCGAGACGATACTTGTGAGTAGTATCGATTATGTGAACTTGTGTGTAATAACAATTTTGTCTTATGAGTAATATCAAGACAGTAGACTTGTGAATAATATCAAGTCCTACAAATAGTTTCATTGTTTTGAGGTGGAATATTTTACTTCGTAAAGTTGTTATACTATGTGATGTATTACTAGCGATTGTCATAGGGATTAGCTACCCATAGAGTGATTTACTTTAGCATGTGATTATATGGCCTGGGCTAATCTAATATTATCATCAGTATGGAATAATTCTTCTGAGTATGATATGATAAGATGGATAAATAATTAATAACAAACATGGTCCATGGAGTAATTAATTAATTATAATGAGATAAAGCCTGGAGAAAGAGAGATAATTCGAACTTCCTATGTATGCCTCAAGTCACTAGTACAAGTGATCAATTTTGCCACAGAAAAACGTGGCAATATCCTAAGTGTTTTTTTTCCCGTGGAAACAATTTTGTCGCAATAGAGACGACCCCTAATTTGCGTCACAAGAGAGACAATTTTCTATATTTCATTAGATGTCTAAGCCGTCGCTATATCCATGCCTGGCCGTCTCTATATCTACGCCTGGCCATCTCTGTATCCACATCGGGCCGTCTCTGTATCCACGTCGAGCCGTCGCTGTATCCACGCCAGGCCGTCGCTGTATCCATGCCGAGCCGTCGTTGTATCCACGGCTGTGAAATTTTTAAAAAAATTGTCGTCGCTGTATCCACGGCTATAATTGCTTAAAAAAAAAAATACAAATTCCATAAGACCAATTCCATGAGGAACAACTGCCTCAGGATTATAAACCAACATCAATTGTTAAATAATAGGTTTAAACAGAGACTGAAAACTGGCATCATCGATTCCATCATCCAAAGGGACATTTACATCATAATACTTCCCTTTCTCACACCCAATGTCTCGAATGTCAATATCAACATACAAAACACGCTTATGATATTTCAAGAGCTTCAGAATGACCAGTACAATGTTAGATGCCTCACATTTTTTAGCATGATGAAGACCCCAACCCAATTAATTGCAATGCGAGAGAGTTTATGATTAAGTTTCACAGTGCCTCCAACGGACTCAGCAGCATAAGTTTGACATAATTGGTACAAGCTATAAAAAACGAGGCAATCGTCCTTGACATTAAACAGTTTCAACGCATTCATTTGATCCTGTATTGTGTCCGGAGTGACTGCTCAAACGTATTGGTGTATTCCTTGCCAAAGTATTAAAATTTACAAAAATACATGAATTGGCTCCTAAGTAACAACAATAGTCTAACTTGGAATACCCTCTAATAAATCATTTCTACAACAATAGAAACCATGATAGAACCTCATCCATTCACAATCTCCACCCACTCTGAGAATCTCTTTGACATCAAAACATGATTAGAATTCCATTCCATAGAGTGCGTTTTCAAAACAAAGGATTTATTTTTCACATATATCTCCATTTGGGATGAGCATCAACCTCTGTGTTTGCAATGTTTCAATTTTTGACATTAATTTGCAATGAAAATTTAGATGATCAAAACTCTGCATCAAAATAGGAATTGAATACTACATCTATCCACTGTTCATGATGACTGACATTGATATATACCTTTTAATGTATCCTAAAATGATATTATTGTTTATTATAGAAAAAAATAGAACATTTCGTGCCATAGACATTCATCCAACAAAAATCAATGAACAATTGTAGCACATAGTATCTTCTTTTAAAGTGGATCTCTCATCATCCATGTGCTACAGAGTGATCTGTTACTCACTGTAGAGAATGAAATCCATGTAATCAAGGGTATTTCAGATTGTAATAATCTGAGCAGAATAGATAACATTACATGCATGGAGACAGAGGAATCAATGGAGTTAGCCCTATGCTGTAACTCTATTGCTCCAGGATCTAGAACTCATTTAGAGACAACTGGCTGTAGTAAAATGTCTCCTGTAGTTGGGGAGTGCTTTGCTGCAGGTTTACAGGAAGATGGAGAGAAACAAGAGAAAGGAATTCTTTTGAGGTTGGATTTTGGCTATTTCAATGATGATAGGTCCCATTGGGACTTGAATACCCCTATGGATTCTTGGGAAAAGCAACTAGAAGTTGTAAATACACTGATCTAGATGGGTAAGGATGTTGAGATGCAAGTTTACAAGCCATTGTTTCAAAAATTAACAGTGAATGAACAAGGGCTGTTCCTTGAAAATAATGGACTGATTAAGATACGTTCTTCAATAAGTAGTAACATCTCTTTTATAGCATTTCCCCATTATCTTGATCCAAATATGTAGGTATTCCCGTGAAGTTCCTGGATTTCTGCCAGCCATGAAGATTTATACTAGTATACAAGCAAAAAAGAACGAAATGGAAGAACAACTCATAAGTTCTGTGTATGATTTAAACTTGAAACTACTAAGATAGAGTACAAGAAATTATACAGATTATAGATGTTACAAAAGAAGAGATTATAGATGTTACAAAAGAAACTGATCTATAAATATAAACAGGAAAGAAACTCCAACATAGTAATTAGTTCAAATACAATGTCAAGTGTATTCCATTATAGAAAGCAGGATGAATGATATTTACAGGAAAGTACATTTGATAACATGTGAAGCAAGGAACTCGTTTGGAACAGGTTAAGGAAGCTATAACTGATTTTACTCTATTCAAGCTATGCTCGAAATTGTAATCCCTTGTAAAATTTATTTTCTTTAAAGTCATATTTTCAGCATATGCCATAATGTCAGAATGATGTAGTTTGATAATTTAATGATAATATAAACAAAAACCACCACTAAGTGCATTGTCACTCGATGTCCCCAATGGGTTAGGGTGCCAAAACTGCAACCAGCACCATTCTCAAAATGAGAAGAAATGCCTAGAGGGTTTCCCAAGATGTAATTTCATAAAAAAAAAAATTAAAAATAAACATTTAACATGGATATGCTGAGAAATAAATTTTGGATAGTTGTAAACTCCCAATGGTTTATCATTAGATCACAGCGTAATTTATTGATTGTATGTCAATTTTTTACATGTATACATGGGAGCCATCTAATCATGCAGTAAATTTTTCTTCGATTGGGGGAATTTTAGCGATACAAGAAGTCAAGAGTTCCCATCGATTTAGAACTCTAATCAATTTTTCGACAATTTAGGACATACATGCAACACTTAGTCAATGAAACTATAGTCTATATGGCACAAGTGGCAAGTGTGATTCTTGATGTGTTTTCCTTGATTCTCATATTTCAAACCCATAATTACATATTTTTGTCTCTAAATGAACTTTCACATGTCCCCTTGGAAATAAGTGATAATTTCAATGTATGGTTTTAAGGCCCTTGCTCAGTCATGAAAAGAAAAGTCTTTGATTTATGCTTAAGTTAAAAATACAGAGCAGAGGCTCTTTTCAAACCCATAATTACGTATTTCTGTCTCTAAATGAACTTTCACATGTCCCCTTGGAAATAAGCGATAATTTCAATGTATGGTTTTAAGGCCCTTGCTCAGTCATGAAAAGAAAAGTCTTTGATTTATGCTTAATTTAAAAATACAGAGCAGAGGTTCTTTGGGAACTCGGCAGTTTCCTCCGGACTTTGCCCTTCTTTGCATTACAGATAAGGACAAGTGTGGAGTTTTGAAATGGCTTCATGCCTTGTCCCACAACCCATAGTCCACATAACTTCATGTAAAGCAGTGCCCATCCCACTTCTTTGTTTTCCCTCCCTTTCCCCCTCCTCTGTAGTCCACAGTGCCGAAAGGTATCTAGAATGCAAAGGGCAGGAGGAAGGTCTTACCATCTCATATCTCTCAACATTCTCCATTACCTTCGGCATGCTAAGTGTAGACTCCACTCATGTGGATCACATTTTTCACCTGCCCACCTTCTAAACACACATGCGATACCTAAAGCCAACCAAGTGGACCAAAGATCTAAATACAACGATCAAGTTTGGTGGACAAGTACAATACAAACCAAATCATTAATGAAAGCAGAGTTAACATACTCCTAGCTTGCCTTGGGTAATTAGAGATTAGGCTTGTGTCATTGCACCATAAGCATTGCATCAGGGATTACCTATGTGCTTGAAATCTGGTTGATGTTGTACAAACTTAAAGCATTAAAAAGGATGTCTACTAGGAAGAGGAGAGGACCTCTCATTGTGGACACTACAAACTCCTTAGCTAAAGTTGACAGAGTTGCCCATCGGTCTCTTGCGTACAAATGGTACATAAACTATCAGTTGAAAAATAGAGGGACAGCAAAGCTTGAAGCTTAAGCGTGCTGTACAATAGTTGTATGGTTGAAGTTTTAGCTTTCGGGAAATAGTGCATTGGTGTGCAAAATGTTGGAACCCAAAGCACCATATGGTAAGATCGGATAAGGAAGTGAAGGTCCAGGTTCCTTTGACACCAATTACTTTCAGAGAAATGCTAAAGTTGCCAGAGCCTACTATGGTGATTCAGATGTCCAAAGAAAATGCTTTCCTTAGAACAAACACTAGAGGATTTGGCAATATTTATAAGTGGAACACAAATCCGAAATTGCAGATAACTCAGGTGTACTAGATGAAATAGCACATCAGCTAACATGATTCAAAAGAACCAAGAAGCCTGTGATGTCTTTGTTTTTTGCTTTCACTTTGGTTTTTTGTAACACGAGAAGCTGCCACCAAATGCTAATATACACTCTGACTGATATTCAGTGCAGTTATGGTACCCAATGTTATGGAGGCATAACGCCCCATTTCATTTCTATAAAGTTCAGGAAGTGTTTGTGGGAAAATTCAGGAAGATGTTGACTGGCGCCTTTTCAAGAGGGCGAGGGATTTCTAAAATGGAAAACGTGAATATTTTTATGAAGAGCAATACACCTACAATATGGGATATGGTTTTAAAGCTAAACCCCACTATCCATTAAGCTTTTTTTACGACAAAAAATTTTCTAACATAATTTTGTAGGGACTCATTGGGATGGTGTAGTTTTATCTACAATAAGAAGAAGCAGTTTTGGGATTTTCTTTTACATATGCTGCAATCACTGTAAGAAGCATTTTCTGATCAGAAGAATAGGTTAGAGTTTAGACTACCTCAAGATAAATATTGTCCTGGGTATGACCCTAAAGGTGTGTGTCACATTATTTCTATCCAGTGTGATGGTAGTTTCCCTGAAATGAGACAAAAAGAAGAAGCTGGTGACAATGAAGAGGCCCAAATTAAAGGCAAAATTGCTAATGAGGCCCATGTGTGTAGTTTCGGTTCTGCCGGCACAGTGAATAAATAAGATATCCATGAAGACATCCATACTCTGATAAGCTCAAAATGAAGAACAACAAAGTTTTGCAATACACTGAGAAGCAAAAAGGATACTACTAAGCAGCACCCTGAAGGAGTACAATGTGGAAAAACAAGTAATATCTCGAGAAACAAGACTGTCGGAAGTAACTCTAAGGGTAGATCTTCTATGGTCCAAAAGAATGTTGCTATCTTAGTTGGAGGTAGCAACAAATGGAAGGTGATGGAGATGTGGATGAAGACCCTAAGACGTAGAAAGGAAGAATAGAACATACAAATTCCAGTTGCAGCGACAATGAAAAAGTGCGTAAATGGACACAAGGAATTATCATTTAAGGTACACACAGAATTAAAGCCAAAGTCACCTAGTAGCATCACCGATATGCTAGGATTTAACATTACCATATACAATAGTAGAATCACCAATATGTGAAGATCTAATATTACCATAAAACAGCAGTAGCATCACAAATATTCTAAAATTTAATATTACATTAGTAGCATCACCTCGTAGGCAAAACCACATGCAAAAATCATCAAAACGCAAACAGAAAACTTTAAAATAGCATCTGTAACTTACATCTTGAGAGGAAATCTTTAGCCAACTTGGGGGAGTCCTCTTGTACGGTAGTGCTAAAGAGGAAATACCTTTCCCGTACATAAAGCAATGACACCAAATTCAATACACCACTACCCTGTGCGAACTAAAAATCCATTAAATTAATATGAAATGCACATAGTATTTAATAACAAGCTATGCCATGTAATAATAACAAGCTATGCCATGTATACGGTTAGGAACAAGCTATTATTTTTGCAGGTCTTATAATGTAAAGTTCTGGTGGTCTCTATGATTTACCCAAAAAAAAAGTAGTAATAATAACTATGTTAAATCATTAACAATTCAAATTTCCAGAAAAATAGTTTCTCATAGGGTCATCCGTCTTCACCATTTCTTGTAATATGCATCTGCTTACTACTGCTTCCCTTTTGTCTTATGCCTTTGCTGTTGAATCTTCAAAAAAATTGAATTTAACATAAATGATATACCCAAGCCCCTAGGCATGAGTATTGTTAAAATTTAAAGAATCTAATTCCTTTTATGTCTGTTTCTGAGTTCTATTCATTAAATTATAACCCAGATCGAGCACAGTACTACGATCTCATGCACAATTCCTCTTCAAGATACATCATTTTGGAACCTGATGACAGTGCTGTTAAACTATTCAACATCTTGTTGAGAAATTCTTATGAAATTGTTCATCTACTATACAGCTTCCTCAAAATTTGCTCAAAGACTGCACATCATTACAGAGTATCTTGCTTCATGAGAATCCGATTTCAATGGAACAATTCCAGCAGGTACAAAGTTGTTCATTTGGGTATCAGAGCTTGGCCATTTTTACTTTTTGCTTGATTTTTATTATTATCATCACCATCGTCTGTGTCTCCATGTCATACAGCAGAGATAGTTGGAATGGAATGGCTGAGGGAGTCACAAAAGAGCATGGAATGGCTGATCTCTTTCAGCAATTGATTGATGTTAGTGGGGTTCATAACTGGGGTATTGTAGAACACAAAGTTCTTCAAGATCTGGGTTTAAATTGGTCTGATCTCTATTCTGTTGTTTGTCACATTTTGGAAGTGTGGTAGAATAGGGAAGCTTCCCAAGTGCATGAGCTTATACTTGAAAGATATTGTTTTGTACTTGGATAGATCACTCTATCAGATATTGATGTTAAGGAAGCTGGTGCTTTGCCATGGAGTCCTGAATTGGGTAGAGACAAGTTGCTTGAAATTGAATACTTCATAAGTTTTAGCAGAATTCTGTGCCATAATGTTCATTTTGGCCATACAGGGGAGCTATCACAGCTGGAAAATATCATTCTAGATATACTCTCAAGATGATTTTTTTTATGTTAAAGAAAATGCCCAGGCCTGAGGGTTTGATTCCTAGCTTATCCTCATAACTTATCCTCATCTGGTTGAATTGTGTTCAATACAGTTTTATTCTTTTCCTTTTCTGGTAAGTGGTGCTTCATTGTAAATCTTCCACTAGAGGCCCGCTTCTTGTCAGCTGATAGGCAGGATGTTTGCTCCCCATTCTTGATGCCTTCCATGACTTTGAAGAGGAGTCCATGTCTGCCATGTTGTATGAAGAATTTCAGGTTGGACATCAATTAGAGAACTATGTCCCAGAGTTGTTATCTTTGTCAAGCTTCTGTTGGAGAACGAGCTCTAAAATGGAGATCTTTTCTCCTTATCTCCATACTTTTGGGGTTCTCTTTAACCAGACCAGCTATCATATCCTTACTGCTGCTTTAAAAACTGAACTTGGGCTTTGGTTTGTTGGAGAGAAGATTTAAAAACAGGACAGGCTATTTAGAATCATGGGTATATCATGTGGTTAAAATCCCAAATAGAAAACAGTTAAGTCCAAAATGTACTAACTGTCATTTTTAAAAAGACTAGAAAGTCCGCCAATGACACTATCCTAATCACTAAAGTTTTAAATGTGGCATTGGGGTTCTAGCTGGCAACCAATATGTGGCTACTTCCAATCTGCTTGCTGTCAACTGCACTGAGTTAGAGGAGCAATTTCAGGAACTCTGTTGGAGATTGCATGCATGGTCCTTGTTAATCTTTCAATGGACCTGTTCAGTGATAAATAGGGAAACCAGAGTCTCGGGAAGGGGGCAGATCCAGAGACACTTAGATAATCATTGCAGATACACTCAGAGGAGCTGTGCATGCCAAGGGCACTGTCCATTGATGGAACACCAATCATGTGGCAAGTGTGCCATTAGTTGTCTCAGTGTTCATCAGGCCTGAGTTGCGTTGTGGATGTAGTGGGTAGTTGTTTGATTCTAATAGAGAGATCAGATATTTTCTGTAGGATTGTAAGCTATTTGCTGTAGATTGGTGTTTCTTGTTGAGTAATTATTCTATTGGAATTTGAGCCTCTTGTTGAGTAATTATTCTTCTAGAATTTTGAGCTCAGAGATTGTCTGTTTCTGGGTTGTATTTCCTGAGAGGAATGCTCTCGTTAGCTATTATTTTGACTCATTAAGCTAGAAACCGAGTGCATATCTGTACTAAACTAGATCTGAGTAAAAAGAGTTGCAACAGACTTGGGTTGTCTGCAACATTCTTTGCCCTGGTGGTATCATAGCCTCGCTAGGGGGTCGCATATACAGCAGATTGCCTACGGTAGGAGGAAATAGCTGTCTCAGTCAGTTACTTGGTACCTCTCCATTTACTCTGAAAATTCCTGTTATGTTCTATGAAAAATTCATATTATGCTATACTAATGGAACACCAATCATGTGGCAAGTGTGCCATTAGTTGTTTCAGTGTTCATCAGGCCTAAGTTTCCTTGTGGATGTAGTGGGTAGTTGTTTGATTCCAATAGAGAGATCAGAGATTTTATGTAGGATTGTAAGTTATCTGCTGTAGATTGGTGTTTCTTGTTGAGTAATTCTTCTGTTGGAATTTGAGCCTCTTGTTGAGTAATTATTCTGTTAGAATTGTGAGCTCAGAGATTGTTTGTTTCTGGGTTGTATTTCCTGAGAGGAATGCTCTCGTTAGCTGTTATTTTGACTCATTAAGCTGGAAACAAAGTGCATACCTGTACTAAACCAGATTTGAGTAAAAAGAGTTGCAGTAGACTTGGGTTGTCTGCAAAATTCAAATAATCAAAGAAGGATACCTATTAAGACAATGTACTTACCCAACTTCAACAGAGATTGAAAACATTTTCAAAGGAACCTTTTGTAAATGGTTCTGGATCTGTAGTGCAGTCTTCTCTGAATAGTAAGCATGATTACAACGGAAACCTCGCGGACGAAGGATAACCTTTTGATCTGGAAGTTTCACTTTAGAGCAGAATCTATGGGTTAACGCTTCCTGTTTAGATAAAAATAATAAATAGGAAAACTTAGAGCTCATACACATCTTTCTGTGTACACTCAAAATGATGGATAAATCGTAACCAAAAGTAACTTACTAGTTATAATACCTTGAGGAGATACCATGAGCATATGTTTTCTTGAACATAATAAGGAGAAATTTATAGGATGGGTTTGTTAGAGCAGTAGCAGCATGTATCCCCACTGGATCTCCAGGTTGCAGATGTCTCCTCAATTTGGTCTTCTCGCCTTTCCATTCTGATAATTGTGTCATAGGTCCTAAATCATACCGAAACTGCACCAAATGTTTTCCCTGTGTGATCCGTATGGTACCATCATAATAGATAATGATGTCCCGAAGAAATGCCATAAGTTGCTTAGAAAGTCTTCCCGGTTCCTTGACCTCTATTGCCTTGCTAAAACGTGCCTCTCTTGAGGATATTGCATTAATAAATGCTTCACGAGGCTTTAAACCATTAGTAATAGAGGATACAATAAGGCCGCGAGCCTCACAAAAATTAACTTCAGCATTGAGAGGTGAGTTGTTGTTCAACGACGAAAAAAGCCAGTTACTCCATCGTCTGGGTAAAAGTTCATTTCCTTTAAATATCTGCATTCCTAAGAATCCAGTTTGCTGAATTACTTTATTCATAGAACGCCCACTTCCAGCCTGAACAATTGCAGTGAGAGAGTTAGATTTAAAGATGCATTTTGATATAATGTTATGTGTATGGTGGACATGATTCTGTACATAGGGGACTATTGCATCCTCTAAACTTGAGAGCATCGTATGCTTCATACGAGGAGCCACATCTTCAACACATTTATTAACAGCATCAACCAAATACTTTTTTGAAGTGGTGTCATGAAATGGATGCACATCATCCAAACCCACACTAAGCCCTTCTCGAGATAACCATTCTATTAGAGTATGTTGTGCCGAATTTAAAAACTTCAGGGCTTCCTGGGCACTTTTTGGAAAATCGATGTATGTAAAATTAGTTGAACAGAATCATGAGAATCCTTCCCACCTTGAAGGATACATACAAGTTCACTTTTCTCAATATAAACTCATAAGAACACAAGATCAAAGAATTCATAAGAATCCAGATACAATTTTCAAAATATACAAAATCAACATAAATGAGAAATAATACAAGCACGTTATTCCCATTCTTTCCTTCATTCATTGACCCAGAAGAGGAAAAAAAATCGTATACTGCAATATAGTTTTACTTCTACAAGAAATACATGTTTGGAACAGGTTAAGGAAGCTATAACTGATTTTACCGTCAATAGAAGAAGCTCGGTGCTGGTACCGCTTTTCTGCAAAACCATCCATGCTTGATTGAATGTTGGGATCCTTAAACTGCCAAACCATGCAGAGGTTGAAAGCCCTAAAACCGCCTAAGCTGAGAGGAAAAGTTGCTTACCCTCACAGAGGAAAAACCGCCTTCATTAACTTGGGTGGCCTGAGAGGGCATAAAACCACCTCCTGAGAATAGAGAACCTCCATCCGACTGACTCTGCATGCCAAACATCTTTATTCTCTACTTTGTTAATCCCCGCAGAGAATAAGGGTTTTTGGATGAAATTCACAAAAAAAATAATATCGGGTGCAAAGGATATGAAGTGTAATCAAATGACAATGGTGTTTTTCTACTGCGAAGTCTTCAGTGATATTGGGGATTTGAGGGCAGAAGCAAAACTCCCGCCAATTTTCTTCCCTCCATTTCATTCGCCACTTTGTGTTGAGGGTTTGTGTTATAGGTTTCTTAGCAATTTTTCAATGTATCCCAATCTTATTGAGAGGTATCTACATCTTGAACCTATGATAGGATGTCATTTGAGATTGCCATAGTAAAGATTGTGAGAACTCTTCTATACATTTTGTTCTTAATCTTAACGTGTATAAACATTGCACCTTAATTATGAGAAGAAAGGTAGGAGGTAGTAGCAGGTGCTAGGATTTCTGCAAATGCGGGGGTTCTTTAATGGAAATTCATTGCTTATAGTTTGAGTAAAATGTTATTGTTGTTGTAGAGAGGTTTTTTAATTAGAGAGGAATGTTATTTGAGAGTAGCAAAGAAACAATTGATACCTATATGTGAAAAACATGCAACATAAATGAAATTAATGCTTATAGATTTCCATTAAATAGTTTGGAAAACAAATGTGTAGCAATTGTGAAGTAGATTAGCAAACTGGGAAGCGTAATGATGCCTTTTCTAGCTAAAATGGAAAAAGTATTTTTTCATGTACTAGGCACCTCTTCTTTAAACTATCTACTTGGTTCTTTATCTTCTTTCAATAGTGTATTTATACGAGCTAAAATACATGGCGTGCATCCTCGATGCAGCCGAACATGGTGTACATGGTCACGAGCTTGGCACCCAAAAGAGGGCTCTGTTCGAGCCCGCTTATGATCAAATGGGTGTGTAGAATTTCAAGTGATTTAATGTGAGTACACGCTTGTAGCAGAGATGCGTAAGATTTGGTGTACATCGGATTCGTGAAATCCCATTCTGGTTCTGCATTGTGATTTGGATCAGCTAGCAATGGAACTTGCATGTGTCTGCAAATTTTGAATTTATGCAAAGAATATTGGCGGGAATATGGGCAAGACAAAACCAATATAATTCCAACCAGGGATCAAATTTGAAGGGTAGGGTTTCATTTCACTTTGAAGGGTTGTGAGAAATTGAGCCCTTTCAATGTTGACATGTAAAAATAAATTTTTCTTTTCATTTGAAACGGTAGGTGTGCAACAAAATTTTATTATTTATTAAAAACAATGTATAGAAAAGAAATGACAATAAGAAGAAATCCCAAGTGATTCAACATTTACATGGAATTAGTGAGGTAAACCATGTACTCTCTAGATCCCTGGAGCATATAGTTTATTGAACTTAGATAAGGGACAACTTTGTCGGGCCGGTGAAATACTCAGTTGTTAGGTCGTTGATAAAATAAGGCATTGGAATTTGGAAGGACCTTCGAATGGAGGATTGATTCCGCTTGATGGTGGCTTTATTGGTCAAGTGTGATTGGGTCTACCTAAACGAAAAACGCAAGAATGTAATACCTAATGCTTTCAGGCAACAACTTTTTTATTAACCCTAAGTTCAACAGTTATTTTTAGAATTGAATCATGTCCTCCCCAGATGCTCAATTCAAAGTGATCAAACAAAAGCCCCAATTTTAGGTGGATTATGGATAGTCCCTCCAATGCATATCGAGTTTATATCCCTATTCGAAGTGATCAAACAAAATCCTCAATTTTAGGTAGATTATGGATAGTCCTACCAATCTATATCGAGTTTATCAGCCCTATCGAAAAGATTAAGTATTTATTAGTCCACTATAAGGAAGAACTTAAAATTCTCCAACAAATATCACTACAAGTTGGGTGTCTAGTGTCTAACAAAGTCAACAAGGGAGACTAATCATAAACACACGTTTGGGAGGTTTACGATAGCAAGGATGTTGAAATCATGTTCTTTGCTAGCTCACTGCACTCCCAGTCCCTCATTCATGAACGTCCGTCAGGGGATTCACTTGTTTACATATATTGGGAGACAATTTGTACTTATTGTTTCCATTATTAGAAGGCTGACAGGAAAACAAAGGGGTAAGAGTCTACAACATTTATAGTGTCAATTGTTAAATATTTTACGCTTTCAACCTTTGGATTTCATTAAGGAAATTGGAATAAGTTAAACACTTATATTCAAATATTGTTCTTTCAACCTAATTTTTACAATTCACGGTAGAAAGTCAAGACGTGGATACAGCGACGGCTAGGCGTGGATATAGCAATGGCTAAGAGTCCAGGCATGGATACAGTGACAGCTAAGAGTTCAAGCGTGGATACAGCGACGGCTAGGCGTGGATACATCGACGCCTCGTTCCTGTTACATCAGATTTTATACCAAAAAGTAAGAAACGTGGAAAACCTCCGTGGAAAAATCCGCGCTTTTGTACTAGTCAGTGAACTTGAATTATGAAGGCCTAAGTTAAGCATAAGTTGTAAATAAAGAATGTGTGAGTTAAATAAGAAACGTCATCTTAATTAATTCAAAGTTTTTGTGCATCGGTGAAATTTATTGTGAAGTATGAAAGCCTTTCAATTAGTCTCCTAATAATCAGTTGAAGATTAAGTTTAGTTTAGTCAGTTCACATTCAATTCACTCAGTTCACATTCAATTCAAGTAAACTAGCATCTAGTTAAAGATAAATAAATATGGAGGGCACATATCTTGTGCATGTAAGAGTAATTGAACCATTAATTTTACACTCAAGATTAGGAGGCCACAATGATTGCATAAAGAGTAGTTCTAGTACATTCTACTCCAAGTGAATGTGCCATGTATGATCTTAGTGTGTTTCCTAAACCTCCAATTCTCCCCTTTCTGCATGCTAGGTGTTTTTGTCTTGTTATTAATATCCGAGGGTTATGGAAAGTTCAATACAAAGTTTCATACAGTTGTTTTGTAGGGTTTCTTTGGATATCTCTTCTCTACGGCTATGGTGATATCTATTATTGAACAATCTGTCGATGTGTTGTAAATCATTCTCTTCAAATTTATCTATCATACTCAAAGAATTTTTTTGTTTTTCATCCTGCATGTTTGGAGGGTTTTCCGAGGGTATATATTATCTGTTATGGTTTATTATTTTATGTGACTAATTTATTATTTAGATTCATATATTACTGATATAAAGATTCATATGAGGCTAATTTAAATATTCATATCTAGCCGCTATAATGTTTCTTATCTGGCTGATTTAAAGTTTCATAAAGTGATGGAATTGTTTGACAAAATATTTAAAGTTCAAGCAGCATCAATTTTTCTCAAGAAGCATCCAATCCACCCCTTTCTACGTGCTAGGTGTTTTAGGATTGTTATTAATATACAAGTTATATGGAGGGTTCAATATATAACTGCATAAAAAAATTTGCAGGGTTATGTTGGATATCTCTTCTCTACTATTGTGGTCATATCTCTTATTGGGAAATACGCCGATGTGTTGTAAACCATCCTCTGCAAGTGTATCTATCATACTCAAATAATTGTTGGGTTTTCCATCCTCCATTTTTGGATGGTTTTCCCAAGGTATATCTTGTCTCTTATGGTTGATTGTTTTAAGTGGTTGATTTAATATTTTCATTCATATAAATTTATAATATAAGGATTCATATGTGGATGATTTAAAGATTCATAAATGGATGATATGAAGTTTCTTATGTTGCTGATTTAAAGTTTCATAGAGTGTTGAAATTGTTTGATAAAAGTTTTAAAGTTCAAGCAACCTCGATTTGTTTTAAACTTTCACACAGTATCAAAACATAGGGTTTGAAATAACTTAGTTTTGTGCAGCAAGCTAAGACTCTATATATTTTGAAGACTTGTGAAAAATATTGCAGCCATGACACTGATCTCTGTTTGAGCATAAGACCACCTTCAAAGTACTTCCAACTTCAACACATGAAGGAAAGATTGTTGAATGTTCTCGAGGATCTTGATCTTGATTCTTTCGTGACTTCTATGGTAGAGGATCCTACCACTAGTGCAACAAGAGTAAATTACAAGAAGAATCAAGAAAAGGAAAAGAGGATAATATATGAATCCTTGAGGGACAATCTCATGTTGGTGATCACACCATTGAATATGACAAAAGAGTGTTTTGACACATTCCTGGATATTGATGAGAAGAAGGCCCCTACTCAAAAGAGCCTATTTGAAACAATTTTCACATCCTAAAGATGGATAAATATGATACTGTAGCATCCTTCTTTTCAAATAATTCACAAGTGAGATATCAACTAGAAAGAATCGGTGTGGTGATGGGTGAGAATGGCCTTCTCCAAACCACCATCGATGGGCCCCCTTCCTCATGGGATACTTTATTAGCAGTATTAAATGGAACATTAGAGAAACCCAACTTCGAGAGATTATGGCATGATTGCACTCATGAAAAGGGGTGCATCCTAAGAAAAAAATCATGCACTAAAGAAGATATTCTTTCCCTCATGACAAGAATGAAGAAATGGAGAAATCCATTTGCTCATAAGAAATTATTTCAAGCAAAGAAGAAAGAGTTCACCAAGAAATTTGATAAATCAAAAGATAAATTATTTTACTATGGAAAGAAAGGCCACTTTATAACATAGTGTAACAAAAAGAAAAAGAGTGAAGAAAGATTTCATGTTTCTACCGCCATAGAAGAAAAGAATGTACGTGAAGAGAAATAAACAAGAAGGGAGTATTATCTTGTCTACACTTTATATGGATCTATCATCATGGGTGAAGAAACATTGCTGATTGACATTGGTGTATCCAAACACATGTTAATATTCATGGGCTCAATGTCCAACATAAAAGAAAAGAATTTTTCATGTGTGGTTGAGTTAGGGGACAACTATACATATTTGATCCAAGGTGTTGGGTATACATCCTTCCATTTGATTTAGATAAATGTGTTGCATGTAGAGGACATTCTTTATGTTCTAGGTCTAAAAAGAATCTACTTTTAATTTTGGTTCTTGAAGATAAAAGATTCCAATTTATCTTCATGGACAATCAAACATACTTATGGTTGAACAACCAACACATTGATTATGCTACTATTATTAGAGTTTGAGAAGGAATACCTTACAAGGTCATAGGAAAGTATATTTCAGACATTGTACATCACACTATCAGTCCATGTGAGATTTTTCATATGAGGATTCATCACCTCCACTTTAGAGTATAACCTAGTTTACAATGAATGGTAAAAGGTATGCTTATTTTTAATATTGAGCATGATAGTGTATGTTGGGGATGTGCTTTACAGAAGAATATTAAAATGAATTTTCCTAGCATCCATACAAGATCTAGAGAGATATTATATTTAGCACACTATGTTCTATATGGTATAATGCCATCTCCTTCCCTTAGTGGATATCTCTACTGTGTATTATTTATTGGTGATTTCTCTTATAAAGCTTGAATATAAAGAATTAGTAGAGAATGAGACAAGTAAAAACATTCGTTATTTAAGATACGATAATGGAGGATATTTTGATTCAAATGCTTTGAATGAATTTTGTAGTGATGGAGGTATTTTTAGACAATCAACAATTCCTTGCAACCTTGAGTATAATGGGGTTGTAGAGAGAAAGAATAGAATTGTTTGTGAGGCTTATAATTCCATGCTACATGATAAGGATATTTCTTGTTCCTTATGGGAAGAACCTACTAATACAATGGTTTAAATTTATAACAAAAGTTTGCATTCCATCCTTGAAGAGAAAATACTTGAAGAGGTGTTCACTGGTGAAAAGCTAGACATTTCACAATAGAGGATTTTTGGTTTTCCAGTATATATTCAGATAACAAAAGAAAAGAGAATCAATATGGAAAATTCAGGAAAGAAGCGAAATTTTGTGGGCTACAGTATCACCTCAAAAGCAATCAAAATATATGTACTTGGTGAGAGACATATTGAGGTTAGTCGAGCTGTGGCTTTCCATGAGGAAGTTGCTTTCAACAGATAGAAATAAATTGCATATGATACATAGCCTGATGAGTATGAAACTCCTATATCAAAAGAACTTGATCAAGATTCTTCCCCTTCTAATGTTTAGAGGGAGAAACCTAGAGAGAATTTAGAGCTACTTATCATTGATGAAATAGTTTAGCTAGTTGAGGAATATCCTGCAAAGAGGAGGGCTACATGGTATCGAGATGCATTGAAATATGTCGAGAAGCATGGAGAACCAGTGGGATATACCAAAGAGGGAAATAAACTTTATAGGTATGTTTTAGGGCTAGATATGTTGCATTGATGAGTGACATATGTGACTCATAGACTCCATCATATGAAGAAGATGTAGATCAACAAGTGTGGGAAGATCCTATGACATAGGTGTATCAATCAATACTAAAGAAAAATGTTTTGGAAATTGTTCCCAAACTTGAGACGAAGTTAGTTGTTACTTCTAGATGGATTTATAAGATAAAACATGTTGCAGATGGAAGTGTTGACAAATACAAAGACATATTTGTTTCTCGAGTTTTCTCTCAGAAAGAGGTCATTGATTATGAGGATACTTTTTTTCCTATGGATAAATATACCATAATTAGATCTATTATTTCACTTGCATCATTATTAGGATGGAAAATTCACCAAATGGATGTGAAGACTTCCTTCCTCAATGGTGAGGTTGTGGAAGAGATTTACATTGAGAAGCTTGAGGCATTTATGATTCATGGGACTAATTCCCATGTGTGCATGTTGAAGAAATATCTGTATGGGTTAAAGGCAGATCCCGAAGATTTATGCCAAAATAGATAGATACATTCAGAAACTGTGTTTCTTGAAGAGTGAATCATATTCAAACGTGTACTTCAAAATAGTGGACAACCAACCCTTTATACTAGTTTTGTATACATATGATATATTACTCACTAAGGAGGAAAGATTGATTGTTGAGTGTAAGAGGGAGATTAACTCAGAATTTGACATGAAATACGTAGGAATGATGCACTCCTTTCTAGTCCTGTAGATTTGGTAGAGGAATGATGAGATATTTCTACATCAAGGGAGGTACATTATGGACATATTGCACAGATTTTCCATGGTAAATTGTAAATACATGAGTACTCTAATGGTTTCCAACTTGAGGAGACTTCGTGATACTAAGAATCGATAGGATCCAGTAAATGCTACTCTATACAAACATTTCGTTGGCTCTCTAATGTACCTAGTACACTCGAGGAAATATACTTTCTATGTAATTAGCATTTTGAGGTGGTTCATGGAAGATCCAAGAGACATACACTAGGTTGCAACAAATAATGTTTTGAGGTACCTCTATGGTATGATTTCTTATGGACTCAAGTATTCCTCTAGTGGAGGGGCATTATTACTTGGTTATACTAACTTTAATTTAGGTGGATGCATTATTAATTGGAATATTGTTGTCATGTATTGTTTCAACTTAGGTTATGCTATGATTTATTGGTCTTGTAGAAAGTAGGGCTCAGTTTCCCAAAGTACCATTGAACCCTAGTACATTGCTTCTAGTACTGGTTGCAGAGAAGCAGTGTGGCTTAGAAATATATTTGGAGGATTTTTCAGAGAAAATATTGAGCCTACAATGATTATGTGTGACAACTAGAGTTGTATAAATCGCTCTGAAAATGCAGTGGTTCATGACAAACCAAAACACATATAACTAAAGTATCACTTCATTCAATACATGGTCCATAAAGGAATTGTAAAACTTTAGTACCTATCTACTTGTGAGAAGATTACAAATGTATTAACACACCCTCTATCTATGACAGAATTTAGATACTTCTGAGATAATATTGGTAGGGAAGAGAATGTCTCCCTCACTAAGAGGGAGTATTGATTTTACAACATCAGGAGTCACTCTTTGGACTCTTGATTAATTTCAAGTCATACTTGTGAGTCATATCAAGCTAAGTCATGTGAGTAATATCAAGAATAGACTTGTGAGTAATATCAAGTCTGTGAACTTGTATGTAATATCAAGTTTGTATTGTGAGTAATATCAAGACAATATACTTGTGAGTAATATCAAGTCCTACAAATATCCTCATTGTTTTGAGGTGGCATCCTTTACTTGGTAAAGTAGTTATACTATGTGATGTATTACTAATCATGCTTACTGAATTATATAAGTCTCCTTTAGGGATTAACTACCCCTAGAGTGATCTAATTTAGCATGTGATTATATGTACCAATGTAATATGATATGATCATCAATATGGAATAATCATTCTATTTATGATATGATAAGATGGATAAATATTTAATAACACATGTGGACCATGTAGTATTTAATTAATGATAATGAGGTAAATCATAGAGAAAGAGAGATAATTTTAATTGGCTATGTATGCCTCAAGTGAACTCAAATTATGAAGGCCTTAGTTAAGCTTAAGTTGTAAATAAAGAATGTGTTAGTTTAAGAATGAACATCTCCTTAATTCATGCAAAGAGTTTGTGTATGTGTTATAATGATTGTGAAGTACCAAATATTTCAATTAGTATCCTAACATTCAGTTGAAGATTAATTTAAATTCATTTAGTTCACATTCATCTCATTTAGTTTACATTCACTTCAAGAAAATCACATTCAGTTCAAGCTAGTTAGCATATAGTTAAAGCTAAATAAAGAAGGAGGGAACATATCTTGTGCATGTAAGAGTATATGAAGTGTCAGTTTGAAATTGGAGCATAGGAGTGTGCTAATGATTACATGAAGAGGAGTTCTAGTACATTCTACTCCTAGTGAATGCACCATATATATTATCTAAGTGTATTTATTGAGCCTCCAATTAAACCCCTTCTCTATGCTAGTTGGTTTTGGCTTGTTATTAATATGTGAGACATATGGAAATTATAATACATAGTTGCATACAGTTGTTTTTGCATGTATTATTAGGATATCTCTCCTCTACTGCTGTGGTGATATCTTTTATCGGGAAATATTCTAATTTGGTGTAAATCATTCTCTGCAAATCTATCTATTGTACTCAAAGAATTGCTAGGTTTTTCATCCTCCATGTTCGGAGGGTTTTCCCAAGGTATATCTTCTCTATTATGGTTGATTATTTTATGTGGATGATTTATTATTGATATTCATATATTTTTTATATATAGATTCATATGTGGCTGATTTAAATATTCATAGATGGATGATAGAAAGTTGATTAGCTGACCTGTTTGTGGACTGCTTCGGTATAGAAAACTTCTACAGACTTTACACCACAGAAACTAAATTTTTTTCCCTATATGTAATATCTTACTAAATTTTATTTGGATCTCACTAGCGTGAGATATAAAAATTATCCCTAGGTCACCTCTTTAAGACTGAATTATGGAGGAGGTTGGAACCTTGTTTTGGAGGAATCACATCTCCTAAAGTAAAATAAACATGAGTATGAAATTCATGCACAAGGTACATCAATATTTCATCTTTGACTTGTCCAAATTTAATCTCCTTAGACTTCTCCAAAATTTAAATATAGAAAAAATTCCAAGACAACCAAATTTTTCTCTCTAGGGTTTCCAAACATAAATTTACCCTAATCTTGAGTAGTAGTAGTTGTGGTAGTGTTTCAGCTGCATACAGACTTATTTCAAGGTGGATTTGATACCATGTTAATATTTTAATGGTTATACAGTATCTAAAACATTTATCATCATAACATCATAACCATATGAAAAAATATCACTGAAAGAAAGACAACCATGGCCACACAAAAGAACAGAAATATTTATCCTAGGAAACCCTCATAGGGAAGAAAACCCAGAAAATATTCCTCGATGTAGATTTCAAACAAGTACAATGTAATACCCTAAGAAAAAGAATAGAAGCTTCCTCTCCCTAGAATATTGTTGCTTCTCTCTCTCTCTCTCTCTCTCTCTCTTATGTAACTTCTTCAGTGAGAAGTCTGCTCAAATGAGAAGGGATCCTCATCTATTTATACACATCAAATGGGATTTCTAATAACCCAATAGAGATGACTTTCAATAACATTTTAATAATACTTTTGTCGAAACTGCTGACCCAACTTACAACATAAGTTTTACCTCTAAATACTTTACATGGCCAATTACATCAATGGAATCTCCTATCAGAGGAATAAAATATCTGAAAGGAGGAATAATAAGAAAACTACAAAATAGAATATCTTTCACAGTTACTTTTCTTTAACATTTTTTTTACCAAAACAAGGTTTGATGAGTGTTTGGGGTTCATTTGTGCATTTGTGGGAGAGGGAAGCTTGGGATTTACTTACTCTAGATGACCCTACTTACTTGCTCCAAACTTCAGTTTATTATGGCTGTTAGATGCTATGCACAACCTCCATATTTATCTTTGGTGATTTGGAGTGAATGAAGCTAACCACATTTCTCTTATTGGAAGCTTATTTACTCTAATGCAGGTAATAAGGAATTCCTACTTGGTACAATTTTGATTCATAGTATCACCAAAATGATTTAGAGTTTAAGAATTAATTATGGGTATTTTTTCAATGTTATTACATGATTTTTGTTACCTGGGCATGATGGCAACACATATCGTACTTTAATATGAACCATGACTCATTTCTTGTAATCCTAAGGCTCTTCTTGGATCGTTTTCCTTCAATGGGAGGTTAACCTTAGGTGTAATAGTGTAGGGATTCTTGACCTATGATGATATTTTTTTTGTTTGGCATATGGCTAGGTGTTATACCTAAATCCTGTCACCATCATGTGATGAGATCCTTAACCACTCTGTTTTCCCTTAATCCCAAAACTTGGAGTGGAAACTTGCTTTGTTTGTCAATTCTACTTGAAAAAACCTAGCACCGCGCTTACCCTTTGGTTGATGAGTGGTACCCTATTCAGCACCGCTTGCATCCTATTATAGAGAAGTGGTGCCACTACTTATAGGTTTTTTTCTTAAAGAAGTTCTCACCTAAACTACTCTATCATAATGGAAGAAAAGTGGTACCCTCAGTAAAATGGGAGAAGAGAAGTTTCTTGAGGCTTCTAGATCATGAGCCTCATGTCCTCCCTTATCCCTATCAATATGGGTTAGTTTGAGCTTGAGATCCCCCTTGATAGGATATTGGAGCAACCTCACCCACAATTCTCTTAACTATCCCTATCCATTGAGCCTTATAAATACAATCTCATATCCATAGATGAGGGGGAGAACTAAATAGGTATTGTTATGCTGTTGAATTGACTACCTAGTCCAAATAATTGGAGAGCATAGAGAGCAAGTTGGATCTTATGGGGTTTAAGTGTTTGTCTCATGGAGGAGCTTGTTGACACTAAGGCAACCGTTGTAAGATTCTTCATACATTCTTAATGCAAAGTTGATTTCTGTCCCACATATCTATTGTTTTGATTTCACATGTATATGATACTAGATTCCTTAGTCACTAGTCTGGATATGTAGATGATTTTTTGGTAGCTTTGATGTGCTTTTATGTTTGACATGTTTTCAAGTAGACAGGTTCATCATCGAAGTAGTATTCCAGGTTTCTATAGCATTCAGGGAAGGTCTTCATCCTTTGTCATTCACTCATTTGTTCTAGATCTGAACCATTCAGACCAGAGGAACAACATTTTTCTGTAGAAGGTACAATATTCCTAATAAAAAATCTGGTGACTCTGTTGGGGAGAAAAGAAAATTTTAGTTGATCTGATCTTCCTTGGTCCTTGAACTCTTGTCAGAATCCAGGCTCCATATCCAACTCTCTTCAGTCAGATCTGCCATCTAACTTAGTGAATTTTGGTTTGAAACTTTCATATCTATTCAGATCTGAACTGTTTCGACTTTATATGCTCTTTTTTACTATCAATTCATTAGTCTTTACCTTTACTTGATCAATTTCTAACTTGATTGTTCATTCTCCTTGTGTTTGGATCCATTCAGGGAACCAGACATGATTTGTTGGCAACAAGTGGTGCCATCGTCTGAACTCTGTTAGCCATAAGCAGTGCCACCACCTGAGTCCCTTTATCTAGAAGCGGTGCTCATCCAGAACCGCACTGTTAAGACCCCTCCAACGTGGTGTCAGGTAGGCCTTGTTCAAGAAATAGTTTTTTATCATTTTTTGCAAAAAGTTGAGTTTGTTTGCTTTCAACCCTGCACTGTCAGGCTTGTGTGTTAGAATCTGAATGCTCATGGTTAAAAATTTTTATGGTAAAAGATTGGTTTGGTTGAAGAATTCAAAAGCTAGATTAGGCTTATTGATTATTCATTTGCTTCCATGCTTATTGGTTGTGATTTTGAAAGGAATTTTTTGAAAGCTTAGGTTTCAGTTAGTTATCTTTTCATATCTTTTATAAAGACTGAAAGAAAAACCATTTTCTTATCATATTAATTTCATTTTTCCATAGAGGACTTCTTTTTTCTTTTAAAAAGATTTTTTTTTATTGAGATTAGGTCATTGTCATTATTGACCATAAGGCATTGGATCTCTGATTAGCCTCACAAGCTTTGAGTTTCTCTTTGTTCTTTTGTCTCTCTTGCATTAATACTATCTCGTTAAAAGAGAAAAATAGTGTATTTTTAAGTTAGATCTATCTATGTTTTAAGAAAAATAAAAAAAATAGAGTGCAGATGCATGTAGAGTGCTTGTTGTTTTTCTTTTAGGAAAAGAGACTTTTACCCTTTTGATTACTTTCAAAAAGAAAAATGAGTTTGGAATGTGTTTCTTGTCTTTGATTTTGATTTGTTCAAAGTATTTGTTTGGGAATTTTTGGTTTTTCAAATGAAAATAAAATACTCTCTTTCCCTCCCGTAGGTAGGCATACCATGAACGGTAAAGTGAAATATTTGCATCTACACACTGCATGGTTTTACTTTTTTTTTCTGTCAAATTCCATGCATTCACCTAACCATTCACTTTAAAATTAATGGTAGTTATAGGTTAAAATTTACATAGAAATTTGAGTGATAGGCTAGATATGTGTCCAGGTGTTGTTAAGTGTAGGAGCTGTCATTACTCATCCACATTACATCCCAGGACTCGCGCGGTTCTTCCATGTATCGTTGATATATTGAATGGCCTTTCATGTACCCTTGAGGTATATAGAAAGGTACTTCACGTACTTGATTGTATATAGGAAGGCCCCTTGTGAACAGTTATGCACTAGACAACACTGCTACTAATTTGAGCTCCCACATACCTTGCGTATATCGAGAGACCCCACTAGGATACCTTATCTATCTCACTGGGACATCACTTAGTGAACCTCTCACATAGCACATGCAATCATGGGATATTAAAGAATACCCTTAATTTTGAGAGATATTGAACCAAACTCTTTTTGTTGAAACCACTTCCTAATACTCAAAACCTCCTCCCTGCCCCTTTTTATACCTCAATCCTTATAAACCACCCTACCCACCCCCACCTTAAACCCCTCACCCCCCAATACCTATAATATATTGGTTCGATTTTTGATAATTTTATAACCCACAATATGAACTAATGTGCTAGGATATTGGCCAACAAGTGAAGACCCCGTGATCTATCTGATAAAATCCCTTTGGCCATCTTGCTTGGACCCAAACATCAAAAACAACATTTGGGGATATTACTACGCACGTACCCCTGAGGTATATCATGAGTGGCACCTTCTTGACAATCCTTGTGAGAGGCCTGACTATCTAAACTCGTTCTATCATTCAATTTTGCTTGTTTGGCCTATAGCTTGAGTAAGGAAATTTTTTGGTGTGTTTTCTAGTTTTGATACCCTAGGTTAGATAGGAGCTGTAAAAACTAGCTGAATTAAGATAGTTCAGAAGAGTATGGGGCTTGCCACCTAATTTGATTCCTGTTTTGGGAGAAAATCCTATGGAGGCTATCAATAAAGGAGCTGCTACCAACTCCCAAGTGGGAGAAAATGTGGTTGCAGAAAGAGGAGATCCATATCCTTCGCATGTGCCTCCTTGGGTCCAACAACCTTCTCGGGGTAGTACTTCATTCCATTCTCCCATACAAGGTCATGTTGATGATACTATGCATCCAGATTATGGTCCCAATGCTCCATTTTGGGATACCTCTATAGGACAAGCCATTGCCTCATTTGGCACCTATTTAAACTCTTCTAAATAAGTTTCACCAAATGAAGAAGAATGTAGAGAATACCAAGAAGCTATTCTCCGTGCATAAGAAATTGAGAAGAAAATAGACGACATATTGGGTACACCACCACCTCGTTCAACAGTTTTTCCTGTGGTTTATCACTCACTTGTTGATTCTAGGAGACCCATTGAAACTATTCTAGATTGCAATCTGACTCCACATAATACAGGTCAAAATACCAACCCCACCACCTCCCATATTGTTTCTTTTCCAAATCCTCCTGGGTCTTCTGCACCTAGGGCACAACATTCAATTCCCGTTTGATCAATACCTTCTAGTGTCGGGGGGCAACCCCAGGCATGAACTACATTATCTATCACTGGAATTGTAGCTTGTCATGGGAAGACCTCTAGTATAGAGCAATCTACATTTTATGTCCCTCCTACCCACACAAATTTGGTTACCTCCCCATCCAGTTCAGGTTAGCCCTTAGGAGCACAACCCGCAACCCATCAAACCTCTTGGGGATATGGCTACATAGCAAATCAAATACCTATAGGAAACATTAATTATCAAATTAATCCTACAGGAATGCCTTATGCTAGAATTCCATATCCTAGTAATACTTTCACGCCATGGGGGAAACCTAACTGGTCCTACATGCTAGCTATGGGAGGGATACCTATACATACCGTGGGGGGTACTGGAGGACCACCTTATGGAGGTCCTCACCCTGGGGGGGCCTAATGGTCCTAGAGGGCCTGGTGGCTTTCCTCCTTGTGGTCCTAATGGTCCTAGTGGTCCTAGGGGGCCTAGTGGCTTCCCTCCTAATGGTCCCAGAGGGTCTGGTGGCCCTCCTCCTAGTGGTTCCAAAGGCTCCAGAGGTCTACCTCCTAGGGGTCCTGGAGGGTCAAGAGGTCCTCCTCCTGGTGGTCCCAATGGTCCTAGTGGTCTTGGAGGCCCTGGTGGTCCTCCTCCTAGAGGCTCCAGTGGTCCTAACGGTCCTGATCCTAGAAATCAATCCCGTACAGGTGGATCTTTTGGCAGCTCTTCAGCACAACAACCTGTCTATCAGTCTACTTACGGTCCTACTAGTACTTATATGCCATATCAATATTACCAGTATGTTCAACCTAATTTCCAGTTACCCTTCATAGCAACTTTGGACTTTCCTGATTTGTCCAAGTTGATTAATGATCCCATTCGACATAACCCCTCATGGCCTCCCATTCTGGTAAAGTTACCATTGGACATTCCAAAATTCAATGGAAAGCAAGGAGATGATCCAAAAAACCATATCATGACATTCCATTTGTGGTGTTCTTCGAACTCCCTTATGGATGATTCAGTTTGTTTATGACTCTTCTAGCGAACTTTGACCAGTACCTCCGTGAAATGGTACATTGAAATTCCACAACATTCGTTTATGGAATTTCGCTCATTGGCTACTGTGTTTCTTACACACTTTCAGCTTCCTATCCGTTATGAAATGGGTACATATCTCTTAACTTCCTCATGATAGAACACCTGCACCCACATATCTGATCATATCCATGAGTGGAGAAGGGAGAGAAGACTTATTAAGGTTCATATCTTGGATCAATTGTTATCTAATTGGTTTACTAAATTTTTATTGCCTCCAATCACCCGAGATGTGGCTATCGGTGGTGCTTTTACTGAAGAGTAATCCATTATTCAAGCCCAATATTTGTACTTAGTCTATTCCTAGTCCAGAACATTGTATGACTTGATCCCTCAAGCTCCTCTCCCAAGCACCAATCCTGCCAAGCCACCAACAGAAACCCCTGTTGATGGGATTGTTGGTTCAATCCAGTCCCCATCGATAGAAAAACCTACCAAGCAATCCCAGACTTCCACCCCCACTCCTTCAACTCCCAAGGTTTCTGTCGAGGTCAATTCCATTCAAAGTATTCAAACTCCTAGCAACAATAAAAATAAAGGTAAAGCTAAAAAAAAAACCTGGAAATCAACAGGAGAATCCAAAACCAATCACAAACGAGAACGATAAAGGGGAAAGAAGAGTGAAATATCAACGGCTGCTATGCAGTGGTGACAATTTCATGAAAGAGTGTCCCCATCATGATGAAATCACCCAATTTTTGAGAACTAATCCCACACCCACAGTTCTTATTGATCCTTTTCCCTCTCAACAACAACTGATAGACCACATGTCTAATCAGGGAAACTCTAGTTCTTCAGAGGAAATTCACATGATGTCCTCAGATACTATTAGTTTGTAAACTTGAAGTCAGAGTTATGAAAGACGTGTATATAAGAAAGAAGACAATTCCTCTTTAGGAAAAGCTCCCTCTACAGGTTCTCTCGAGTCCTTGTCTACTGTTCCCCTAACCATCGAGAAACCTAATCTCGACATGGTTTTGTGTCCACCCAAGACTACTCTTAGGAAGGATGTTTTTAAACCTAATGCCCAAGCTACTCAATTTTATAATGTAGTTGAAGATCTTGCTCAAGAACCATGTGCAATGTCTACCTTGGAAGTACTCGAAAGTTGTCTTACACAATGCAAAAACTTGTTAACTGCATTAAGAGCTTTAGACCTGGACAATACTAATTTAATCCATTTCAATGTTGAGAACTATAAATCTAGACTAACTCAAAAAAATTCTTTCCAAATCATAACAAAAGTATTCAGAAATAAGTTCTTTAGAAATGTCTTAGATGAAGGAGCTTCAACTTTGGTTTTGTCCCTATCTTGTTGGAAAGCTATTGGCTCTCCCGAGCTTGTAACATCACCTACGACTCTGAAAGCATTTGATGGACAAGGTTTCCATCCTCATGGTCTCATATCAGCCCTTTGAGTTAATCTTGGGGGAAAATCCGTTTCTATTCAAGTGGAAGTAGTAGATGCCCCATTAGATTACAAGCTCCTTTTAGGAAGAAATTTTTTTACACCATGACTGATGTCGCTTTGACAGTATTTTGAACTGTCCAATTTCTACATCTAGGAAGAATCGTCACCATTGACCAGCTCAATTTCTGTACATCATATGGTACTACCTCTACATTTAATAAAATCCCTATGTTAGGTTAGTCCCCTCCTCCTTACTAGTCGATTAAGGTAGGCATGCTGAAGGATTTGTCCCTTATGGGGATTTTTCCCTCAACTCCTCCTAACAGTGGCACGTCGACAGTAAATATGATTTCATCATTTGATTATGACCCAAAGGGAAAACAAAGTGTTGATTCCACCTCATTGAGTCTGCATGAAGAAATGTACAATGTTATTCAAACCCTTTTCAATGACCACACTGATGACCTTCATCTAGTGGCTTCAAACCCTTACCACCTACCCTACTGGTTAGAACCCTCTCTTCCTATTCTGGATTATATCTTTGATACTTTTCCTTCCTATGAGTCCATTACGGAGATCATGAGTATGAATGAGCCTATATTGGAGGATCATCATCATATATCCTCATTCCTCCCCAACACCAGTTCGGTAGACCATGATTTTGCATCCCTTTTTTCCACTGATATTGTCAACACACCTCAAACTCCTATATTGTTGCAAGATACATTTTTTGAAGGAAACCTATGCAACATTACTCAAACAAATCCAACTGACATATCACCCAAGCCGGGTACCCTTTAGTGTGCTCATGTTGGGCAGAACTACTTAGCAGAAGAATCTGAAGCATACAAAGCACTTTTCAAAGAATTCCATGATATTTTTGCTTGGTCTTCTGAAGAAATTCTAGGGATAGACCTATCCATTGTGGTCCATGAAATACAAACCTATCCCACTGCTAAACCTTTCAGGAAAACACTAAGGCAATCCCATCCATGGAAAGCCACAACTATCAAAGATGAAATAGAGAAACTCCTCAAAGCAGGGTTTATTTATCCCATACCCCTTACGAAATGGGTATCGAATGTCATCCCTATCAATAAAAAGCTGGGCACCATTAGAGTTTGCATTGATTTTAGAGATTTGAATAGAGCTTGTCCCAAAGACAACTTTCCCACTCCGCATATCAACCAGATTATCGAAAATTGTGATGGAAGTGTCATCTTCTCATTCATGGATGGATTTTTGGGTTATAATCAGATTGATATTTTACCCACTGATTAGCATAAGACAACATTCATTTTCCCATGGGGAACCTTTGCGTATAGGAAGTTACCATTTGGCCCGAAAAATGCGGGAGCCACTTTCTAGTGTGCTATTTCCTATGCGTTTCATGATATAAAACATGTTGTTGAACCATACCTTGATGACCTCCTATCTCATTCACGGCAGTAGGAGGACCACCCTGGTCATCTTAGAGACATTTTCCTGAGATGTTGTCATTATAATATACGACTCAATCCTCATAAATGTGTTTTCTGCGTTGAGACGGGATGCCTATTAGGTTTTATGGTTTCTAAGGATGGCATCTGGATAGATCCATTGAAAATTGCCACTATTTTAACTCTACCAGCCCCAACCAACCTTTTTGAACTCCAAATTTTGCAAGGGAAGGAAAAATTCCTCTACCATTTCGTGTGCAATTTTGCAGAGAAAACACACGATTATATGCATCTCCTTAAGAAGGACACTCCATTATTTTGGGATGACAAAGACCAATGCACCTTTGATAATCTCAAACACGCTTTGACTCATTCACCAGTGATACACCCCCCATATTACTCAAAGGATTTTATCCTATACATTGTTTCCTCCATTACTACCATTGCTATGGTTTCGGTGTAGGAAAATCCTGACGGTCAGGAGCACGTGATCTATTATGCTAGTAAGAATATCATGGATTCCAAAACTTGATATTCACAGGTGGAGAAATTAGCATTGGCCATGGTCATTGTTGCTCAAAAATTTGGCCACTACATTTTGCTCTGCACAACCACCATATCGGCAGACCAAAACCCTATGTATTACATCTTGACTCATCAAGTTCTCGAGGGAAAGTAATCCCGATGGATAGTCATACAACAAGAGTTTGATCTGAAATTTTCCAAAGATGCATCAAATAAATCCTTGGTCTTTGTTGAGCTCATGTGTGATATTCCCTGTGCTTCGATGGAATCTGAGCTCAGAGATTCATTCCCAGATGAATTCATGTTCTTGATAAGCACTAATGACCCATGGTATGGATATTTTCTCATCTATCTCCAGAAACAAAGATTTCAGCTAACACTATCCTGTGATGATGGCCGCCATATCTGTCACCACACAAAATACTACCTCATCTTCAATGACACTTTGTATAGACATGGTATCGATTCCATTCTCTGGAGATGCCTTACCCACAAGGAAGCTGAACAAGTTTTGAATGTTTTCCACTCTAGAGCATGTGGCTCTCATTTATCTAGGATGGCTACAGCCCAGAAAATCCTTCATGCTGGCTATTTCCGACCTTCAATCTTTAAATATTGTCATGAGGTTGTTAAGAAATTCTCGCCCTGTCAACATTTTTATCCGAAAAAGTGCACTCATCCTACTCCGTTACACCCCATCATTGCAGTTGGAACTTTTTCCAAATGGGGGATTTATTATATGCATTGTAAGCCTAATTCAGCTGGGGGGCATGGTTAAATCATCGTAGTCGTTAATTATTTTAAAAAGTGGGATGAGGCCATGCCTACATGTGCATAGGATGGTAATACTGCTGCTCTCTTCCTGTTCAGTCATGTGATAGCGATATTCAGAGTCCCGCGGTCTATAGTTACTGATCACAGATAACATTTCTGTAATAAAATGATGGAGTAACTAAATTCCAAGCTAGGTTTTCGTCATGAAAACTCTACACCCTATTATCCAGAGGCTAATGGTTAGGTCAAGGCCATTAATAAAGTTTTGAAAACAATGCTTCATCAGATGGTTGGAGACCATAAATCTGACTGGCACCATATCCTTTTCTACGCTCTTTGGGCTTACAGGACTTCGCTGAAAACAGCTACCAGTTTCACACCTTTCCATCTTATCTATGGACTCGAAGCTATCTTTCTGATTCATTGTCATATTCCATCCTTGAAGCTTGTCATCAAACTTCTTCCAGACACTTTCACAGAGGAAGAGATATTTCTATACTTGAATAACCTTGACGAAACTAGAAGAGATGATGCCTTAGCTAATGAGGCACACAAGAAACGTGTCAAAGCATAGTATGACAAGTCTGTCCAACCTCGTGCCTTGAACGAGGGTGACCTAGTTTTGACTTATGATCAGAGATATGACAAACTAGGGAAAGAAAAGTTTGAATCCATGTGGTATGGTCCTTTCGTTATTTCCATAGTTTTAGAGAAAGGGGCCCATGAGCTCATGGACCATGATGGAATCCCCTTAGGACAACCTCGAAATGGGTTGTACCTGAAGAGGTAATGTGCCTAGATCTCTCTTGGATATTATCTTGTATATATGTATATTACTTGACTTTTAGTGTGCTTAAGTATTTTCAATATGGTTACGAGTTTAGTGTCTGTATCTGCTTGCCACCACACCTTGAATCTTTCATCAGCTACTTGGGTTCTCTATTCCCCAACTTATGATTTAGTCAGTTCAGGAGCAGTTTGTATTGGTCCCACTACCATCAATATTTCCATGTATTGAGTAGTCATAGGTCTTCTGACTAAAGCTACCTCCCAATATGTTCACAACTTGGTAGTCTTGATGGACTCACAACTTGTGGTTTGTCATCTAAACCATGTCTATACCATTAGGAATCCTGTGCTTCTCCATCTCTTTCGAGTGGTACGTTTGTTAGAAAGGTCATTGGAAACTATAGCCTGTAGGCGTATCCCTAGGGAACATAATACAGTTACTGACTCATTGGAAAATTACATCCTATACTGGCATATTGCCCATTCATGACATGAAAATCAAACATGCTTCATTGTAAATAAAATATAAAAGGCACATAAAACTCATGTAAAATACATTCAGCATTTGAGACATATAAA
>LPNX010856862.1:359819-385528 GCA_001517045.1 Pseudotsuga menziesii
TGAAGCTCTCTGTCAGCTTTCTGTGGATACATCATGCACTCATCATCTAATGATTCTTGTGGTAACACATCACTGCCCAGGATAATCTACGTAGCAGTCTGCTGAAATGAACTGGTACTCTTGTTGTAGGCCTCTAATACCTTAGTGGGAGGTCATCGATCGAGGCATCTAGGATGTGTAGGGTCAACCTCTCAAGGTTCTCCTCTAACTCCCTTGTCACATTGTCACCTTTTGGTACAAAATGGGTTGTGGCTCACTGGTCCAGTGGGGAGGCTCCCCCGGGTTGTTATGCTCCCATATCTACATGAAAAAATTCAAGTCTTGTCACTAAACATAAAAAAATATAAAACATCAAAACATAAAAACACATTTCAATTTAGGGTTTTTTGTTTCTTACTGATATCACCCCACTGTCCACCAGATGGGGGCGGTAGGTTAGGGTCACCACTGAAGTTAGTTCCCGCATATGCATAATCCTCCACCATGAGGAGTTGATCTCTCAACCATCGAAAGAATGGATCACCAGACTTTACCTTTCCACTACCCGCTCTAGTACGAGCCATAATATGGACCCACCACTACATCCGAGGGTCCCATGCCCTTAAATATGTAAATACCACCTGGGGTATCATCTGTGGAACCCGCTCGAAAAAGAAACAAGCTAGAGTGGAACTGAAATTGAATTGCTTCAAGTCCCCCTGTTGACACTTGGTCAGCTGATCCTTGAAGACCGGAAGTAGAGCTTCTGCCTAGTTGAAAACTGTGGGCGCCATGGCCTCTATGGCGTAGAGAATATGTGCTCTAGATGCCTGGTGCACCCCTTGGCTTCCCACCACTCTCTGTATGGTAAACAATACTATCTGTAGAGGGCCATACACCACTAATTTTATGGGGATTTTCTTCCCCAATGTCCTGGTCCTAGGAATGGAATGGCGGTTTATCAACTCCTGAGTAGTAATGTCCCCTCCACGAGAACTAGTCAAAGAGATGGGAGCACCCCATCTTAATAGGCCTGTCAGGAAGTAGATGTCCTCTACTTCAACTATCAATATGTGAGCACCAACCTTGAAATACAGTTGCTCCAGATTCCACACCCGAAGTATATGTTCTAGTAGTCGCTCATGTGATACCATATTGGGTGTTATATTTTTAACATTAAGCTATCTTTATTAGGATCTTTAACTAAGAGAATAAAAATCACATCAATCAAACACAAGAAACAATGAACACAATGTTTTCCCTCGGGGAAACCTTAAATGGAAAAAAACCCACAACTTCCTCAGAGATATAAACAACACCAAAAGTAAAACCCCAAAACAGTAAGATTATCTCTCAACAGCAGCAACCTCTTTCTTCCTAGCCCCGGTGTTTTCTTCTTCCTTAGTTAGTGCTACAACTAAGTGTGAGTGAGTGTGTGATAAATAGAGAGGCTCACTCTCTATTTATACTAATTCTTGACTTGACTAAACCCAAATAGGGATGACTTCACTAGGTGATTCTAATAACCCTAGTGCCCTAGAACTACGGGGACTTTAACCCTTGAACAATAGGAGGGTTACCCACAATGAATTGACATAACTTGTTTACATTATAGATCCTCCTGATCAGAACATCATGGCATGACATGACTCAATTAAATTATAGACACATCCCAAAATAAACATCGGGGTATAAGACATAAGATACATAGGTGAACACATTCTGAAGTTACAATTACATCAACGCTCCCTCTTAACTAGGAAGGTATTCTTTTGACACAATTTTCAGCACTCGTCTTCTTCTCCATATTGAATGGATCATCTCGGCATCTTCATCTTCAAGTTGTCTTCATCTTCAAGTATTCTACATCTTAAATTCTTATTTGTCTTCAAGTTATCATCGTCTTCAAGTATTCTTTATCTTCAAGTCACCTTCATCTTCACGTCTTCCTCATCACAAAATCTAGATCATCACGACCACTATATCATCACTATATCATCATCAAATATGGATCATCACTTGATCTGGATCATCATCAATTTTGGATCATCATCACATCTGGATCATCACTTGATCTTGATCATCATCAAGTCTGGATCATCGTTATCATCGGTACTATCACTCGATTCTTCTCGTCACAAGAAGTTCTACAAAGCCATCCCTTTTTCATGCTTGTTGTAGGCCTACCCTTCATGTAGGTCTTCATCAGCACTTATATTTGACCAAAAGTCATAATGGTCCACCCAGCTCTTACATCTGACCTCATCTTGTCAGAAAGGCATGCCCATCACTCACATCTGACCTCATCTTGTCAAAAAGGCCCAACACTCACATCTGACCATGTGTAAACACATCAAACCATAATGGCTCAACACTTATATCCAACCATGTGTGAACACACTACATCGGAAGGGCTCTGCACTTAGATCCAACCATGTTCGAAAACACTGCATCGGAAAGGCTGAACACTTATATTCGACCATGTTTGAAAACACTGCATCGAAAGGGCTCAGCACTTACATTCGACCATGTTTGAAAACAATGCATCGAAAGGGCTCTCAATCCTAGATTGAGGATTCCTAGTATCTAAAGAGGTGCCTCCATTCTCCCAGAGAATGGCATCATCCCTTATATCTGGTCAGGTGGGAACACATCCCTTAATCACGTCAAAATGGCCATGTGCTCACATCTCATCATGTAATACAACATTCTACAGTCATATCAGAATGGCCCTCAGTCCCATACTAATTTTTTCTGCTAATAGACCAGGTGCCTCCATTCCAAGAATGTCATTTAGCCCTTGAGTCTGATCATGTAGGGACAAATCCTATAGTCACATTAGAATGGCTTAGCACTCATATCTGACATGGAAGGAACATAATCATCTCACCATGATAGAATGGCTCAGCCCTTACATGTGACCATGGAAGGAACCTAATCCTCTCACCATGTTAGAATGGCTCTCGGTCTCATGATTTCCCCTTGGAGGTAACCTCGATCTGGAGAACACTCAGCTTCTCCCTAAATTACTCAAACTTCACTCTAGCCAATGGCTTCGTTAATACATTAGCTATATGTTCCTCCACCACAACATACTGGAGCTTCACTACTCCTCTCTGCACCATATCCCTGATATAGTGATACTTGATCTTGATATGATTCAACTTGTCATGGAACATAGGGTTCTATGACAACTTCACACAACTTTGGTTGTCGTAATATATATGAATAGCATCCATCTGGAGATCAAATAAATAAGACAGTAGCTTCCCCAACCATACTATCATAACTAGCTAAACAAGCTCCAACATACTTTGCTTCAGCTGTACCCACTGCCACACAGGATTTCTTCCTACTAAACCAAGAGAACACACCTGATCCCATACTGAAGCAGCATCCTAAAGTGCTCTTCTTATCTATGGCACTTACTTCCCAATATGAATCAACATAACCCTCTAGGTTAATCTTCTGATTTTCCTCGTAATTGAGTCCATAGTCAGCTGTACCCTTCAGGTAGGGTACAGGTACCTCAGAATATGCTTTGCAGCAATCAAGTGAACATGTCTCGGATCTGTCAAGAACTGGATCAAGGTGTTAACAGCAAAGCAAATATTTGGTCTCATGTTTGTCAGGTACATCAAGGACCCAATCATCTGATGATACATTGTAGCATCAACCACTTCTAATGAAGCATAACTCAATAGCTTCAGGTTTGATGCCATAGGTGTGGTTATGGCCTTCCATTCCATCATCCCAAATATCTTTAGAATCTCTATTGCATACATCCCTTGTCCAAGGAAGATTCCATCTGCATTTTTCCACACCTCCATGCCTAATAAATAGTGCGTCATACCTAAGTCCTTCATTTCGAACTCGGCAGCAATTTTCCTCTTTGTATCAACAATCAACCCATCCATACTTGTTACAAACAGATCATCCACATATAGTAGGAGTGTCACTGGATTTCCATCTTCAACCTTGTAGTAAAGGTTGTAATCTGCTTTACTCTTGGTAAAGCCCAAACTGGATAGGAAACCATCAATTCTACCGTAACATGTTTTGGGTGCCTGTTTCAAACCGTACACTGCTTTCTTCAATATACATACATGAGACTCTCTGTCATGTGTCTCAAAACCGAGTGGTTGCTCCACATACACTTCCTCTTCCACTACACCATTCAAGAAAGTAGTCTTGACATCCATCTGGTGTATCTTCCATTTCATCACTTCAGCCAGAGCAAGTACTGATTTGATCAAAGTGTTTATGGCTACAGTTGCAAATGTTTCTTCATAATCTATTCCTTCTTTCTGGGATAAACCATGAGCCATGAATCTTTCTTTATGTTTCTCGATGCTGCCATCTGCAACATGCTTGATCTTGTAGATCCATTTGGAAGTTATAATGGAATTCCCTTCTGGTCTTGGGACAACATCCCAAGCATCATTGTTCATGATCGATTGATACTCTTTGATCATAGCATCCTTTCACTCTTTCCATTTTGTTGCTTTTTCATAGTTGGAAGGTTCTTTATCAATAATGTCACATAGTAAGGCTACGTAAGTAGAACATGATCTAGTTCTCTTTCTTCCTCTAGGTGTTTCTTCTGAAGCTCCATATCTTTCTGCACCTTGGATAATTTCACATACCTAAGCAGGTTTCCTCTTATGAGGATTCTTCTCCAGAGGTGGATCTACAGGTTCTTGAGGCTATTCTATTTCTCAATCTTCTTCTTGAATTTCTTCATTCATGATTGTATCATGAATTCTAGGTTCTCTTGTTTCTTCAAGTTCTTCAGCTAGTTTCTTCCTAGATTTGATGTAGGCTTAATCTTCATCAAATGTTACATCTCTGCTAATGTCAATCTTCTTAAACCTTGGGAAGTATATTCTGTAATCCTTTGAGCTTTCAAAGTATCCCACAAATATACCATTCTTTCTTGAGGGATCTAATTTTGTACTCTTCTCTTTTGGCATGTGAATGTACACTGGATATCCCAATATTCTGAGATGGATGACTTTTGTTTCCTTGCTAGACAAGACCTCTTCAAGAGTCTTGTTCTTGAGTACTCTATGTGGAGTACAGTACTGTAATTACACCGTTATTCTGGCAGCTTATGCCCAAATATGCATAGGAAGATCTTGATCATGAAGCATTGCTCTTGCAACTTCCATGATAGTTCTATTCTTCCATTCTATAATACCATTTTTTTGTGGATTATAAGGAGTGGACAAATCCCTCTTAATCCCTGAGTCCTTACATATCTCTTTGAAGTGAATTATCCGCCATTATCTGATCGAAAGGTCTTGATCTTCTTTTCAGTGTGGTTCTCAATCAAGGCTTTGAATTCCTTGAACTTACTGAATACTTCATCTTTGTTCTTCATGAAGTATATCCATGCCTTTCTAGAAAAATCATCAATAAAAGAAACATAGTATGCATACCCGCTTAGTGAATTGGATGACATTTGACCGCATGCATTGGAGTGGATGATTTCCAAGATTCCTTTTGCCTTACTCTAACTACTTGGAAATGTCTTCTTTGTGTTCTTCCCTTTTGATAATTCTTTGCATACACCTTTATTTTTTTTTTGCATTTCTGGAAGACCTTCAACAGCTTTACTTGCAAATAGTAGTGCTTTCTAATGTACATGTGTAAGTCTTCTATTGGAGGAGCAAGTCGGTAAGTCAACTTGAACAATATTCGACTTAGTAGATCGACCGACTAAGTTGGCTGGCCAACTAAACTAGAGATTAGGTTGGCCACCTAAGGTCGTGCCAATTCACCAAACTGACAGGTAGATATTTTGTAACTGTTTTGTAATCATATATATTAGGATGTTGAGCCAGAAGAGAACTTGGTTCTATTCTCTATATTGTATGGACCCTCTCATGTTAGTATAATCTCTTAATTCATCTACTTGTTCCTATATCTTGTCTCTATTATGTATGTATGTTTTGGTATGTATTATTGATAACCTTATGTGATCTGTGAGATTAAAGCATTGGTTCCGTTACCCAGACTACATGTATGAAATGTATGCAAACAGATGATATCAGAACAAGAAATTAAGGATTGGTGGGAACATAAACTAGCAAATTATTTGCAGAATTATGCACGAAGAAACAGATTGATGATAGAACAAGCAAAAGAAAGATTCTTTACAAAAACGAATGAGAAGTTTGTAGAATCAATGCCCCAACTTCTGAAGAAACTCCTGGATGAAAAGGATGAAAGGAACTAAAGATCAAGAGTTGCTAGAAAAATTGATCAGAGGGGGAAGAACAAACTTGTCAGAGTGGTTCGAAAAAATCATCGATGACTTTTGCGAGGAGCAAGTAGTAGAAGATATAACTTCGGTGGAAACCGTCAAGGAGAAATTTTACACAGACCTCACTGAGAAATTTTTGTGTTCCTTACTGACCTTGCTGTTTAATTTCCTGATCAAGAAGGGAGTGGGTCATATTGTCGAACCTCATCCATCACTTCACAGACTGCCATTAAACCCTAACTGGACAAAAAAACAAAAGAGGTGGGAAAAATTCATTGTAGAAAGGGAGTGGGAATACTTCCTAAGAAGGTAGACTGAACTATCTGGTCTTTCTAAAGAGTCAGGTAGGCTATGGGGAGGGTAGATGGTCATATGTCAGGATAAAGTGGAGTGGATTCTAGCTAACTAGAAGCAGATACCAATCACCAATAATGAGAAGTCGACCAAAAGGGAAATCAAGAATATAGTATCACACAAAGGTATGTCCGACGTTCAAAAAATAGAGAGGGAAGATAAACAACAAAGGAGGGAAGAAATATGTGAAAGAGCCTTAGCGCTGCATAGAGGAATGAGTACTAGGGTTCTTGACTAGGAAACAAATATGCCAGAGTCAGGTCATGACTGACAAGAAGAAGGTATGGAAGAAGAGGCATCCCCTATGGAAGAAGAATTGTGGATAGAGTAGCCAGAAGCCCTCCAATTAGAAGGTCCCCAAGAAGGAAAAACTCTATCTCTGTTGAATCCGCATACCGGGATACAAACTATTGTTGAAGAGGACCTCTGACTAGGAGCTCATGACTTTGGTATATGGATCCCACTAGATGACGAGACATACACTGGAAGACACCTCATTGTCCGTCAACCAAAAGAATGAAATTGGGTTACCTTTCAAGCGGTACCCTCCAACCGAAGTATCCACTTACTTTTACTGACATATGAAGGAGCAAACCCCTTCCAAATACAACTTTGGAGGACACAGAACATTCAAAAATATGGTCAAATTTTTGCAGTGGGACATTGACAGAAGAAGTCGACACTAACCGACTACTGGTCGAAGAAGAATGAACAACCAAAAAAACCTACAGGAATGAGAGTTCCATTGACCATAGTTCCGAAGAGACGAATAATCCAATAACACCACTACCCTCTCCACCCCCACCCCCACCTCCACCACCACCTCTGACATATTCCGATAGTGACAGTGATTCTGACATGGGTCACAGGTTAGCACACATTCCTCTATATGAGGGGGTGAAGTTGAAGAACCAACAGAATTATCATATAGTCTACCAAACCACTACAGTTGCACAAAATAATGAGCAAAACAATTTACCAAAGGATCAGAACAATCAAAGATATGAAGGTCGAAGATGTGAGCGTTGGTATGACAATCGACATCGAGGTTATGGAGGTCGAGGCCGATTCTCTGAAAATCGAGACAACTGACCACGTCGACCCATCCAATGCTTTACATGCTATAAGGAGGGATATCAGTATGTAGACTATCCATATAAAGACAAAATTGACCTCAAATTTTGTACTAGTTGCAGAGTAGGGTATCACTCCTTAGAGGATTTCCCTACCATGCTGGATAAAATAAATAAAAAGAAGAATGTTAATGTCTTGTCATGCGTGCAAAAAAATGATGTAATAAACACAAAGAATTTGCATATTGTAACCCAAAAAGGGACAAAAACAGGAAGTGATAACCCAAAAATCAACAAAATAAAAGAAAAGAATGTCTACCCTAATCTACTTAAAGAAAAACAAACATATAAAGAGGAAACAAATGTATTCAAAGAATTTCCACAACAGGAAGAGGCTAATGACAATTGACATAACACAATAAAAGAATTAATACAGCTCGTACAAAAATACAACTCAGTATCCAAGTTCATCGATTTTCTATATGAAATAAAACACAACAACATCGAAAAACAAACAAATAATATCTGCAGTTTAAAGACAAAAGATAAAAGTGATGTCGACCCACTTGTTGACCTAGAAATTGAAGGATACCATGTCTGACAAGTAGTGATCGACTTTGGATCACAAGTAAACATCATGACTCATGACACTTGGGAACAAATGGGTAGACCTCGACTATATGAGTCAGGAATATACCTCAAACTAGTCGACCAGGGCCTAATTGAACCTATTGGTGTCTGGGAAACAATTGATACAACTATGAAAGGAATCTCGACCAAAGTTGACTTCGCAATCATTGACCCCAAGGAAGGATCTAGTTCCTTCCCAGTGTTAGTTGGTCGACCTTGGGGTAGAAAGATGAAAGCATCGATATCCCTGGACAAAGAGATAATCAAATTAAAAGGAAATGGACAAAAGGTCATTGTACCTATTAATCCATCCCAAGGAGAACCATGGATAGAACCTATCGATGAAGAAGTTGATATCTGATAACTCTACTAGATATAGAATAATGAAGATTACACAGAACCTAATACATATGGTGAAATTTACTTAGGAAATCAAGACTTAGTCAGTTATAATTCAGATGTAGAATTATATGATTGGGAAGTCAAGAACTACAAAACACAAGCAAGAGAGTGCTAGACTATCCAAAAAGTACAGAAAAAGTCCACCCAACAGTGCTTCATAGTGTTAATTGTCCCAAAAATATTTGAAATAAAAGTTAGGGAATACCCTACTCTAAAACCAACAAATATAATTAACACACAAATACCCAGATACAAAGAAAGAGAGTCACTAGTCATGCACATAGAACAAGTGTCCAAAAATATTGGTGAACATGGCCGACTTCAAAGCCTAGTAGAAAATTTTACAGGACAAGTTGCTAGATGGTGGGATACCCATCAGACAAGATTGCAGACCTGGTCATCAGCTTCGACTTACTTTGTCGAAAGGTTTGGAGGAAAGAATTTAACCAAACCAACTCAGATACTCATATTCACTCAAGGTCAAAATCCAGAAGACCATATAAAGACATGTGAAAAAGAATGGAGAAAACTTGGATACAAAGATGAACGAGCATGGCCACACCTGTTTCCATCAACCCTCATCGACTTACCAAAAAAATGGTATAAAATTGAAGAAGCTAGGGGTGAAACCTTCCTATGGCATGATATTATATAAAATATCATTAAATATTTCAACTTTATACCACAAAATGAAAACTTAGTCAAAACAACAAAACATATTAAAGAATTTATATAGCCAAAGAAAAAAAACCCTTAAAAGATAACCGACAGACAATGAAATGTAACAGTATACAAGCCGGAACAATACCAGAGTCGACAATACTACATTTAGAAAATGAAAATACAAATGGGAAAATATTTAGATGGAAATGAAACCATGTTGAAACGACCAAACCTATGTGTACAGTATTCAAAGTTGAAACAACCGACAAAGAGGATACCACTAGAATGCCTGAAGCTGACTTTCCTGCCACATTCTCACAGTTTAAGGAAGGAATTCAACCAATCAATGAAGCCAAAGCTCCATAATGGCTATATGCTAAAGTCAAAACTAGAGAATTCGACATCTCAAATGATGATTGACCAAAAATGGCCAAGATTAGAGACTACTAGAGTGAAGATCAGGCCATAGAGATAGTGAACTTATCAAAAGAGTTCCAAGATGTATTTGATAGAGATTATAAAGACCTCAAATGCTTAGTTCATGAAATGGGTGAAATGAAAATCGACACTAAACCTGATGTTCAACCTGTGAAAAAAAGGCCATACAAACTAGCTCACAAATACAAAGAGATAGTCAAAAAGCAAATTGATAACATGCTTGTAGTAGGCATCATCCGATCCTATTGACCAATCAGAATGGGAAAGTCCAATGGTTGTACAACCTAAGGAACATGATCCGACCAAACAAAAAATTTGTGTCGACTTCAGAGAGCTAAATAAATTCACACCGACAGACCCATTTCCAACTCCTTATGCAGATGAAATCTTAAATGAGGTTGGAGAACATGAATGCTACTCATTTACAGATGGATTCTCAGGTTATAACCAAGTGCCAATAGCTAAAGAGGATCAGAAAAAAAAACAACATTTGTATGTGAATTTGGCTCATTTGCTTATAAGGTTTGCATTTTGTATTAAAAAATGCACCTATAGTATTTTCTATAATTGTTGTCAAAACATTTAAAGAATATATTTACAAGACCACGAAAGTCTAATTTGACGATTGGACAATATACTCCATGTTAAAAGGTCATTGCAAGTGGCTAAGACTTATGTTAGACAGATGTCGACAAATCCAGTTAGCCCTAAATATTAAGAAGTGTATATTTGTGACCCCCATAGGGATATTATTAGGGAACATTGTCTATAAAGAAGGTATTAAGGTCAAATTTGCAAAAATCAAAATTATCCTCAACCTAAAACCACCAGTAAACCCAAAACAACTCAGGGTGTTACTTGCCCACATAGGCTATTACAGAAAATTCATAAGATATTATTCAGATATGACCTATCCACTCAAAGAACTATGAAGGGTAAAGAGTTCAACTCGACCGAGGAGTTTCATATATCATTTTAAAAATTAAAAAGAAAACTAGTCAAAGCACCAATCCTAAGGTTTCCAAATTGGTCGATAAAATTCCATGTTCATATTGATGCATCAGGCCTAGAAATAGGAGCAATCTTAACTCAACCAAGAGATGATGGAATGGATTATCCTATAGTTTATAGTAGCATAAAATTAAACAAAGATGAAAAAAATTATTCGACAACAGAAAGAGAAGCATTAGGAATGGTATTTGCATTACAAAAATATTGACATTATCTTCTAGCTAACCCATTTATATTCTATAAAGACCATCAAGAACTTAAATATCTCGTTAGTAAACCACTACATCATGGAAGGATTTGTCAATGGTTACTACTATTCCAAGAATTCGAATTCGAAGTTGTTGTCAGACCAGGTAAGTTAAATGTCAGTCTCGACCATTTATCATGAATCGACACAGGAGAGGAGCTGACAAGAGTCAAAGATGACTTACCAGATGCACATCTATTTCAGATAGAAGTAGCCCCAACAGAATTAGAGGAAATAGCCCAGTTCTTAGAAGATGGATAACACCAGAAGGAATGAGTACAAAAAAGAAACAAATGCTAGCTATGAAAGCTGCACCATACAGTCTTATAAATGGATTTCTTTACAAGATGGGATTAGATGACATCCTCATGAGGTGTGTACTAGAACATGAAAGAGACAACATTATGCATGAAGCACATTATGGACCTGCAGGAGGACATTTCCAAGCAAAAACAACTGTAGAGAAAATCCAACAGTTAGGGTTATGGTGGTCGACACTTCACAGAGATTGCAAAAAATTTGTAAGTCAATGTGACAGATGTCAATGAATAGGTCAACCCCTTCCTAGCACAGAGATGCATTTCATATCAGTAAACACAAGTTTGACATTTGAAATTTGGGCCATAGACTTCATAGGACCATTTCCTATACTAGCAAAAAGGACAGGCATGAGGTATATCAGAACTGTAGTCGAATATGTAACCAAATGGGTAGAGGAAGAACTAGTTGACACATGTTCCAGTGAGATAGCTACTAAATTCATCTATGAGAATATCATTACGATATTTGGATGTCCATTAACCTTAATCAGTGATTAGGGAACACACTTTATCAATAAAACTATCAAAACCCTAACCGACCAATTCCAAATCGACCATCGTCGGAGTACAACATACCATCCTCAGTTGAATGGAGCAATTGAAGCATTTAATAAAAAATTAACAAAAGGACTAACCAAAATATGTAATGCTGATAAGGACAGCTGGGATGAGAAAATACCTGTAGTATTATTGGCATCCATAATAGCATATAAACGCTAGACTGACCAAACCCCCTTTCAACTAGTCTATGGACAAGAAGCAGTAGTTCCATTACACTTCCGACAATAGACAAATATTATTGCAGATATCCTGCATGTCGATGTCGAACAAGGAAGAAAGGACCGACTACTATAACTAAGTAAACTAGAAGAACATCGACTACTCACGATGCAACATCAAGAAATTCAAAAAGAACAACAAAAAGCATGGCACGATAGAAACATCAAAAACAAAAAGTTCTTGGTGGGAGATCTTCCTTTACTATATAATAGCTGAGTAAAAGGTAAACCTAAAAATCTACATACAGAATGGATGGGACCCTATGTTGTTGAAGAGATACATACCAATGGATCAGTACGACTAAGAACGTTACAAGGCATAGTATTTTGGAAACTCGTTAATGGATCCTAACTAAAATGCTACAGAAACTAAAAATAAACATAGTGAAAAAAAATACCATAATGACCATAACGGTTAAAACAAAAGCTATAAAAATCTAAAAATCCAAATAGCAAAATAATACCATACATGCATAAAAATATGACAGAAAATTACCACTTTGACAACCGACATCATGCCCATCAACATAACACCATCGACCATTTTCATAACCGACATCAACCAATGACCTCGATAGTCCCATCATGCATTCATGACCTCAAGCACTGAAAGAAATTCGCCATTAACACACACTCAAGTGTTCCAGCTGGAACATCATGTCCGCCATTAATACACTTATCGACAAAAACATCCAAAGTGCCCTTATAAATATTGGACCACTGAAGGATCATTTACCGTAACTCATATAGAGAGAGCATCAGAGCATCCAGATGACTGAAAGTCGAGAATACCTTATTCAAATCAACCACCAAACCGACAAGATGGAACCCAAACAAACTAGAGCCTTAGCCAAAGCCAAGGAATTATAGACTGTAGAAACACCTTTAGTCCGAAGGTTAAAGAATATTAAGAATGCTAAGGTGCAGGAGGGCTCATGGAAAAAACTGTGGAATAAGATGAAAGAATAGGCTTACATCAATAAGAAACCTACTCCAACCGCAGAGAAAATACAATACAGTACCATCTTCAACTATTCCAACACACCGCTCATGGCCAGCTTCGATGGCACCAAGGAAACAGCCGTAAAATTTGTCATAAGTTGGTACCACAACGACCGGTTCTACTTCGACCAACCAGTCGACATCTCTAGGGAAGTCATCTCCAAGCTGAGAGGTCTCTCAAATAAAGGAGACCCAGTACCAGTCGGTATCAAAGAAGGACTATTCGAAGAACTTACAGGCTCAGCGTCAAGCAAAAATTTGAAAGGGTTGATGATTAGCCAAATTATAGCTTGAATTCCATAGATTGTGGCCAAAATCATTCATATTACACTTACAATGGCAGGTCGAGGCAGCATCCTCAAACTGGACATGTTAGAAGTGCTCGACACTATTGTGACAAATGGAAAGATATACAGATCGGTTGAATATGTCATTGACATGGTCAAGACCATATGTGAAGGATGCAAAGAGACGGGAGGAATCATCAGGTTCCCATCCCTCATACTATGGATAGTCATGTACCATATTTTCCATGAAGGAAACCAAATTTTTCAAGAACAGACAAGGTTCCACATTAGGAGATTTAAACCATTCTCCTAGAAAGGAATCTTGAAGGAACTTGAAGACAAAAAAGTGTTGTTTGAAAACTAGCTCCAATGGCTAAAAGTCCGCATGACTAGATGGAGGGTGCCTCAAAACATCTGACAAAGTCTACCGAAAAAGTCCCACATCCAGCTAGAGCTCGACCATACTTCGGTGTGGTACATGCATGGTGAAAAATAAAATGCAATGGCCCTTCATTATTATCCGTCGGTTGAACAGATCTTTTGGGAATTGTCTTGACAAGCTTGGACAAAAATATAAATTCTAGCGAAGGCCAACGAAATCGACTTCTCAATTGAGGAGCTGTTAACAAACTGGGAGAAAGAAGAGGATTATGAGCTAAACCTCTACATCAGTACCTTTTTGTCGGAGGAGACACCGGTCGAACACACTAGCCAACTTCAAATAATCATCAAACCTATGACAACATAGAGGAAAGAACCATAGATAGAAGAAACATAGGCAAAGCAGCAGATAATCACTCCGGCTGTAGAAAGTCTCATCCCGACCCTGGAACAAAGGGGAGAGACAGAAACAGAAAACCCAGAATATGCTATCACAAAATACATTACAAGAAAATTGTTGAAAGAGATAGCAGCTACAAGAAAGAGGATAAGAACACAACAATGACAACAATGAAAAGGTAAGTGCAAGCTTATCATTGCAGAATCATCAGACGACAAGGAGGAACTAGGAGCTACGACTATTGACATAATAGAATATGCCACAGCAAATAAAGTGCTGGGGAAACCCAGTTCCAAATATTTTTCGAGGTAGGAGCACTACCAGGTTGACCAAAGAAACCCAAGGTCACCCACACGTCAACGCTTGAAAACGTCATAGATATTGTGTCTACGCCTCCACCTCCATCCATGACAAAAGTAACAGAGGAGCAAATACCAGAATAGCATTTGATAATCCCACGTGACTTGTGCAAAAGTGCTATGTCAAAAGCTATGAAAGAGAAGTTCGACAAGGACAGAGATCTCTAGGCTTACATAGAAAAATTGCCTTTGATCTTCACCCAGGTGCAGAAGCTCTCTACAAAATAACCTCTATTCGAAGTTGGTGAGTACCCACTGCCAATCCCCCAAACTGGCCAAATACCCCACAAACCAAATATCTTTGCAACTATCACTTCGACATTTGAGAGAAATCTAGACAAGGAAGTTGAAGTTGCCAGATGTCGGACCTTGACTATTACTCCGACTGTACCAGAACCCCACTTACCAACCACTGATCTGACTAGAGGAAGAAGAAGAAAATATCGAAGACATAAATCAAGAAATCAACCAACTCTTCTTTGACTTAGATTCAACCCCTCAGACGGACAACCCACCACTCATATACAATTCCACCAACCCAATCACACCCGACCATTCCCCAACCCCATCACCTCCACAACCATTGCCCGACTCAGAACCCCTCATCCAAATAGTTGTACCAGAACTACCCCCACCTAAACCATTAACACCAACTGCATCCACTTCTACACCCCCTGCATCTAACCAACCAGAGGCAGTAGTCATCCAACCTCCCCAAATAGAGAAACCATCAACTTTTTCTATACTGCAAACTGAAAATCCTTACTCAAATTTTGCAGGTACACAGGTGTTGACACAAACAAAAACAGAAAACCATAAGAAGAATAAGGAGAAACAGAAGAAGGGGAATCATGGACAACCATCAAAGTGTTAGGGTTAACCTTGACTTGAGATCGAGTCAAAGGTGGTTAGGTCTGGCACATGGTTTGGGCATATGGTTTGTTGCATCCCATATTATTGTCCCATGGTATTGCATGTGCTAACCTTGACTTGAGATCGACTCAAAGGTGGTTAGGTCTAGCACATGGTTTGGGCACATGGTTTGGTGTATCCCATGGTATTTTCCCATGGTATTGCATGTGATTAAGCCTTTATAAGGCTTGAGGAGGCTTCATTGTAATTGTATTGGATGTGGGCATTGTATTGTACTAGAAGAGAGACTGTGAGAGCGTGAAGAGGAAGTGCAGCAGTTTTGCTGCAAGGTGTATCCCTTCATCTTTCTAGACTGGAATAAAAGGACTGGAAAAATTCTTTGTGGACGTAGCCCATCATTTGGGTGAACCACGTTATATCTGTGTCTCTGTGTACTGCTTAATTTGTTTTGCATCTTGTTTATTGATTTAACTGTATATCTTTTATTGCTCTGCGGTCCTATTTTTCTAACACAAAGGTCCATATCAAATTGAAAGATGCAACCACACTGACCGATACAGAGTTAGGACAACTCCTAAAAACCCTAGCAGTTGAAGCAAAGACAAGGAGCCAACAGAGACGTAAGCAAATTGACAACAAGGACAAAGAACAGGTTGAGTTCCTCAACAAATGCGGAAACCTTGCACAATCAGTAATGCCAAGACCAGTAGAGGTTGACATCGACAAACTGCTCAAAAAATCTTATCAGCTATTTGAAAGCATGGTGTCGGCACTCCAAGCATAGATTCAGGAAACAAAGGAGGAGTATAAAGAAGAAACCGTCCAACTGTTGATGGCATAGCACACTACCTTTTCTGAAGCCTACAAAGTGTTACAAGATCACATGGAAGATTCTGTTGTCATGGAATAAATACTACGAGACTGGCCTACTTACTATAGGGAAGTCCATCAACAAACCGGGCAGACTCGATAGGAGATCCAAGCGCTTGAGAGGAGGAAGACCACTGATACAGCTCTTAGAAGCACAATTGAAGATCAAATAGTGTTGGAGACAACTAAACTACATAAATTTGAGTGGGAAGCTCATCAGTGGGTGCACCAAGCTATCCCCAACATGGAAAAATTCGACATCATCTTCCTGCAGATGAAATGACTTATAGAGACTACAGAGGAGAAGGACCAGTTTATGGGTCCTGACATGGAGATAATAGCTGAAATCTCCATTTCAGAGAAGATATTGATATTATCAAGTCTGAGTACACTCACCATCGATATCTAGAAAATATTACAAATTTGGATGGATTTCCAACATCACCTAGCAGTGACAGCCCCAACAATTGTTGAAGTCTATGTATAGAAAAGACTGACCATCAAAATTCACAACCCATGAAGACCAAGAACATCATAATGACTACTAATATAGGCAAGAAGATTTTTGTACCTTCCTGTTTCTTCGGGATGAAAAAACATTTTGTTCATGGGGAACATGTTGGAGGAGAAACTCGGTAAGTCAACTTGAACGATAGCCGACTTAGTCGATCGGGCGACTAAGTTAGTTGGCCGACTAAACTAGAGATTAGGTCGGCTAGCTAAGGTCGTGTTGGTTCACCAAACCGACAGGTAGTTATTTTGTAACTATTTTGTAATCATATATATATTAGGATGTTGAGCCAGAAGAGAACTCGATTTAGTTTTCTGTATTGTATGGACCCATTCATGTTAATATAATATGTTAATTCATCTACTTGTTCCTATCTCTTGTCTCTCTTATGTATGTATGTTTTGGTATGTATTATTGATAACCTTATGTGATCTGTGAGATTACAACACCTTCTATGCCAAATCTCATTTGGTTCTACTAAATCATGAACCAAAGCTTGTTTTGGATGTCCCTTCAATTTGTATAAGCCTCCTTCTTGTTCCCCAATCACTACTACATCATTAATGGTCTTTCGTTTTGGCCACATGATGAATTGACCATATATAAATTCAACCCTCATTCCTTTTGCATCCAATGCAGATATGGAGAGGAGATTCTTCTTTATTCCTGGTACAAACAATACTTCCTTCATTGCCATAGAATTTCCAGAGTCTAGCTTGTATGAGGATTCCCCACTACCTTTTATTGGATACTGGTAGCCATCTACAAGTTTCACCTTGTGAGGTGATTCATGTTCAGATCATTTCACAAAGGATTCCTTGAATCCTATCATGTTCTTGGAAGCACCACTGTCTATAAGCCAATCATTGTTTCCATGTGTGATAGTTCCTGTGAGAGTAGAGATCAAAACATATTGTTCATCACTCACTTGTCTATTTCTCTTTGTGGAAGGTTCATCATCCTCTACATCATGAGCATGCTGTCTTCTCTTGTTTCCTTTATTCTTGTGAGAGCTACTTTTACTTTTGAGGATAGTCTCTAGAAAAATGTCCTCTTTCATCACATGTATAAGAAAATGTACTAAGACAAATCTCTAGGCTTTCTAGAGTTATTCCTTTGATGAGAGTACTTACTTCTATGGTGGCTAGATATAGATTCCTTGTATTGTACTGTAAGAGCTTCATCTTCACTTCCCATCTTTTCTTCTCAAGCTTCTATTTGAGCTTCTTCTTAAGAGAATTGTTCCCATAGTCTGCTGAACTTGACTAACTTCTTTCTGGAACAGATCCCTTGAATAAAGGAGTCCCATGATCTAGGGAGACCATTCAAGGTGGTCATTACAATCTCTGCATTTTCTACTTCTTCATCTACTGCTTCCAGTTGTTCCTTGATCTGAGAGACCCTTGTAAAGTAATACTGGATGGTTTTTGCATTCTGGATATTTACATTCTTCAGCTAGTTTCTCAGAGTCATCTTCCTGTTTATGTTCTTCCCTTGAAACAATTTGGTTAGGGCATCAAACATAGCTTTAGGTGTCTTTAGCGAGGACACCTATGGTATGAGGTGATCCTTGATTGAATCAACAATAATCCTCTTTTCCATAACCAACTTCTTCTTACATAAGGCCTTAGCCTCATATCCCTCTGGAAATGGAACCTCCTCACTGATATAGGAGTCCAGCTCATTTTCTTCCAGGACCAAGGAGATCATATACTTCCAGGATCGGAATTTATCATCTCCCTCAAGCTTTTCATTAATATTGGTATGATGAGACATATTAACTAAGAAACTCAAAAGGAAATACGAGAGATTTAGATCTTACCAGTTCAAGATGTCGGATATGGATTTGGAGCTAAAATCGTAGAGTGCTGGTTGTTGTACAGGATTATGCACCTAATAATCATAGGTCAGGGGTTACCAACTTACTCAAACACTTGTAGACAATTGACTTCTAAAGTGCAGAATAGGAAATAAGAGGGTTAGAAGAACTTACTTGCTAAATGAAGTTTGATCCTTGCTAGTCCTCTTCCAATCTGCTCCACTTCGAAAGTCTTCAAGGCTCACTCCTCTTTCACCTGTTCAAAGACAATCTTCCAGATACATAGTGGTTCATATATATATAGAAGCAGGTTAGATAAATCAGATATGAAATACAAAATCATAAACAATTATCAAACCAAGATATATGAGACACATATGGAAGAAGTAATCTCTTTATTATCAATAATGAGAAAGTTCAAAGTACAACCAAACGTCTGAGACAAGGACTCCTCTATCACTAAAAGATTCTGAGTTTCACTACTCCAAAGACTTCTGTAAACAATCCACCAGCATAACTTTGCTCTCCAAGTATATCTCCCTACACCCTCCCCAAGGCCTGTATTTATATGGGTGAAATAAGGCAGTTCTCGAAGGTTAGGGAAGTTGTAGTAGTTAGGAGAATTAAGTAAAAATACCTTAACTAATCTCCCATTAGCACATGTTTTTATGTTTTCATGTAAAGAGGCACACTCGCGGGTATGTAGTAGAGAAACCTGTGAGTGACTCGCTACTATGTATAAGCGCAACCCGCAAATACATGGATTCGTGACTTGCTGTACAGGAGACTCGCGAGTGATGCGCGAGTTGTATAAAATGATAGTCGCGAATACATCTTAACATGGAAAAATGACAAAGTCACTAGCTAGATGAAGGTAGAATGTATTTTATGACAAGCCAAGCTATAGTGTTATGGGCAAACCTCTATCCATAACTGTCCTTTTGTGTGCCGACATGAGGGATATCAGCACTCGGATGGAGAGGTGCCACTCAGGTGTATAACACTGGTGCAGGAGAAGATTAGGGTCTTGATTTTTTGGATTTCTGTACAACCAAATGCCTTGATATTTATCCCTAACTTTGATTTTGGGGAGGAGATCAATCCAGGCCTGGGCTCACTAAAAAATTCCACTTTTGTGGAAAGCCCTAATTTCTGACAGCAATTTTTGGTCCAAAACTGAAAAACCTCATAATTGGATTATGTTTCGACAAAAAGATGTGCCCTAAGGAGGAGAGTTAATCCAACCTTATTTTGCCGAAAATATATGGAGGAATATCTGCAAATTAGGAAGCCCTAGTTCTCGCAGCTACACAATGTCTTCTTCTTAGGTTAGCTCTGATACCATGTTAGGTTTTTAACATTAAGCTAGCATTATTAGGATCTTTAACTGAGAGAATAACAAGCACATCAATCAAACACAAGAAACAATGAACACAACTTTTTTCCTCGGGGAAACCATAAATGGAGAAAACCCCACAACTTCCTTAGATATAGAATCAACACCAAAAGTAAAACCCCAAAATAGTAAGATGATCTCCCGATAGCAGCAACCTCTTTGTTCCTAACCCCAGTGTCTTCTTCTTCCTCATCTATGTGCTACAACTGAGTGTGAGTGAGTGTGTGATAAATAGAGACGTTCACTCTCTATTTATACTAATTCCCAACTTGACTAAACCCAACTAGGGCTGACTTCACCAGGTGAGTCTAATAACCCTAGTGCCCCGGAACTGTGAGGAATTTAAGCCTTAAACAATAGGAGGGTTACCCACAATGACTTGACATGACTTGTTTACATTATAGATCCTCCGAATCAGAAAATCAGGGCATGACATGACTCAATTACATTACAGACACATCCCGTAATAAACATCAGGGTACAAGACATAAGATACATAGGTGAATACATTCTGAAGTTACAATCACATCAACACTACGTGTGCAGAAGAACTTTAAGAGTCCATAGTCTCTCAACATAGCTATACAATCCACATTTTGTTTTGCAAAGGCATCGTCATTGTCATGTTGCCTCTCTTTCCATATGACCATTTTTTATCAATAAGAACTTGTCAAAACCATCACAAGACTAATTAGAAGCATTCCTAATCATCCAAATCATAAAAAATGAGCTAGTTTTTCTTGTGCATGCTTTTTTATTTACCGACGGTCAGAACCATGTGTGTCCCATTGAGTACAGGTGGTGGCACTTCTTGTGCATAGTGTTTTGGATGCGGTTCTAGCGGGGCACCGCTTATCCCACCAGGGATAAGAGCGGTGCCCACTTCCATGGTTTTAGGGCTTGCCATATAAGCCCAAATCACCATCAAAATTCAAAATTGAAAGCATGAAATGAAAGAGTAGGGTCTTAGCTATTACCTAGAACTGACGGTACATGAATTCGACAGTAGATGCTCTCGATATCAGAAACTAAAAATCTAGCCAAGAAAATGATCCAAAGGCTCTCCACTATGGTTAAATGGTAAAATGTTTTTATTTTTTACTATTTGCATGACTTTTATATACATTTTAGGGTTTGACGTGTTATAATTTAGTTTTAAAATCATTTATTACTCAAAATCTATTAGTCATAATCCTTTAATGTTAGTTATTGGAGAATTTAACACTTTTTTTTCAAGTCATTCCAAGATAGAAGAGTAGTCGCAGTAAAGTTTTGGGACTTCATTTTTTACTTTTTTAAACTACAATAAAATGAAAAAAGTCTTTTGAGCATTTATTGTGTCACTTTGGTCATGCTCTCAAAACTTAGCATCAAGGGTATGAGTCCTTTTCTGATTCTTTTCAGACTCGTAAAATCTCTCATCACGAAAAGAGACCTAGTGGAGTCTTCGTTAAACTCTTTTTGGGCTCCTTAAATACGAAAAGATTATCGAGTGATCTTGTCTTCTTCACACTCGTTAAACCATTTGAAGAGTCATTCATCTGACAGTAGGTTATCACTTTTTCAGTTCAGGTGAACTATTTTATGAAAAAGGGCCCTATGGAGTCTTCTTCTGTGGTCGTTCAGACTCTCTAAACATGAATGATACTGAGTTAAATTTCATTGGACTCATTAAATTAAACATTGAGAGACACTGTTTTGGGAATGAACCCCTCCTCTCTCAGGTTCGCAAAATATATGAGTTTGGATTTGTCTCCAGACGAGCTATAATAAATGTTTTTTACCCTCTTTGAACTCATAAAACCTAAAAGAGGAACTCATCAACAATGATGGGGAAAATGGGAAGGGAATCATTTTTCAAATAAATGGTAGTAGTTTGTCATTACCTTTGAACATGGCACTTGTCTACATATCATTTAAGTCAATTGGGTATTCAGCTGATCTCTGTGACGATCCACTTTCATGAGTCATGTTACTCCTTTGACTCTTTCAAAAGAATGCATTGTCCACCATTGCACTGCATGTTTCTCTGGTCTTTTGTCGTGCTGCCCGATGTTCAAAGGGAAGTTGAAGAAGTTTTACCTCTGTAGTCAAAACAATTTCTTTTTCAATACTTTTGAGTCAGTCTTATGGTTACTTCATTCACATCATTTGAGAACTTTGTTTTGAGTTTCATGTCATCGATGTGGGACTCATCATGGCCCTCCTTCGACGATACTATTCCCATCAACATAAGCTCATCATCTGGGAAATAGTATTAGAAACAAAATTTAGAACCTTGTTATCTATATGCCTCAATGCAATATTCTCTCACTCTTGACATAGGTTCACATCACTAACCTTTGATCGATAGAATCGACTGGGTGTTCGACATCAAGACATCTATTCACACCACTCTTAGTAGATTGTACTAGGGTACCTTGGCAATCATTGAAATCAATGGTGATCTCCCTCACACTTGTTAATGGTTCACATCATTGACCGGTAATCAAGTGGTTTCTACCATGTTCGACTTTAGAACATTGTAATCACATGGATATAATCATACTTTGTGGAAGACGAGATGAAGACCCTGGGTATTCGTTTAGCGCTCATTTTTTTCCCCAGGTTGCGATGGAGTTTTGTATATCTAGCATGGATCCACATTTGTATGGTTGTGGCTCTACTCAAATTTGTGTCTTTACGACATAGATCTATGTTGTATGTCTGGTAGCTATGTCCAAGTTTGATTCCTCTATCACATGGATCTACGCTATATTCTAGTAGCCATGCTTGTTTATTCCTCTCATGGATCTGCCTTGTATTGGTCTGCAGCCATGAGTTGGTTACATTTGTCTATGAGTCAAAAGTATTGATGTCACCATCATTTGATGAGGTCCTTAACCCCGATGTTTTCTCTTAATCCCAAAACTTGGAGTGGAAACCTGCTCTGTTTGTTAATTCTACTTGAAAAAACCTAGCACCACACTTACCCTTTAGCTGATGAGCGATACCCTGTTCAACACCGCCTATATCCTATTATAGAGAAGTGATTCCACCACCTATAGGATTTTTTCTTAAAGCGGTTCTCACCTAAAATGCTCTTTCATAAGGGAAAAAAAGCGATACCTTGGGTAAAATGGGGAAAAGAGAAGTTTCTCGAGGATTCTAGATCATGAGCCTCATGTCCTCCCTTATCCCTATCAATATGTGTTAGTTTGAGCTGGAGATCCCCCTTGATAGGATCTTGGAGCCACCTCACCCACAATTCTCTCAACTATCCCTATCCATTGAGCCTTATAAATACAAGCTCATATCCATAGTTGAGGGGGAGAACTAAATAGGTATTGTTATGCTGTTGAATTAATTACCTAGTCCAAATCATTGGAGAGCAGAGAGAGCAAGTTGGAGCTTATGGGGATGAAGTGTTTGTCTCCTGAAGGAGCTTGTTGACACTAACGAAATAGTTGTAAGATTCTTCATACATTCTTAATGCAAATCTGACTTCTATTCCACATATATGTTCTTTTTATCTCACATGTATATGTTACAAGATTCCTTAGTCACTAGTATGGATATGTAGATGATTTTCTGGTAGCTTTGACGTGCTTGTATGTTTGACATGTTTACAGGTACATGGGTTCATGATTGAATCCGTATTCTAGGTGTCTACAACATTCAAGGAAGGTCTTCATCCTTTGTTGTTCACTCATTTGTTCTGGATCTGAACCATTTAGAGCAGAGGAACAACTTATGTCCGTAGAAGGTGCAATATTCCTGATAACACTAGGTCACTTCATGACCTAGTTTTTCACTCACTCAATTCCTGTGGTCTAACTTATTCTCATTCCTACGTTTTTGGAATGTAAATGACCTAGGTTGTAATATTAATTGTTTATATAGTAAGAATTTAATGCTCATCCTGAATGGCTCTATAGTGTATCCCTATGCCAATGTATGTAATTAAGTTAGTGTTTATTTCATAAGCATATCAATTATATGGAAGTCTTTGTTGTAAACAAAATCATGGTTGCTATCCTACTTTAGTTTTTGTTGGTTTAATTCTATGTTTGATATAATGGCAGCGATCTTACAATCATTTTAGTGTACATTGAATGGTTCATAGGATTTTGGTTACAATGCATAGCCTTGGTTTTCTCCATGGCTTGACCCTAGCCATATTATGGAATTTTCAATTTTCTGGGCATATGAATCAATGGAATTCTACATGTGGTTGCTAGCTATGCTTTGGTCTCTTTATGTGTTTTTCTTCTCAATTATTTGTTTGCGCTCTTAATTATCTACTAGAGGGCTCAGATGAATTAAACAAGCCATTTTCCTTACTCTTTATGGAAGTTGTATTTTGGCGACTATGTTATGTTTTAATATATCAAAATATGGGTGGGAAATTCATCTTGGGATTGATACATTTGGCTGTTGGGTTGATTGTATTATCTAGACGGTTTTGGATCTTGTATTAGTTAGATGTTTTTGGATATTTGACCTATGGTTTTGTTGTAGAAATTAGTTATTTGGTTAAATAATTACGCTTGATGTGAAAAAATGGAATTGGTTGGGTTCCAAATCAGGTATTTTGTGGCTATTTGTAGCCTACTCTTTGAATTAAAGTGACCTCCATTTCTATGGGTAAAGCATCTAACTAGAACTAGTTAATTTCTTTTTATTTATTGTTTAATGGTGTGTGAACCGGATTGGTAGTTTACTTTTTATATAATTGTTTGTATTTAGTTTATTTATGTGATAGTAAAAAGCATGAATCCCAGGCTTCAACAATGAATCATGTCATCGATTTGGACTAGATTAGAGTTTTATCTCTAAGGATGAAACGTATATGACTTATATTGGATTGATTCAATAATTTCTTTGGATGATGTTATTTGTTTAACCTTTCACTAGTTTACATAGTAGTTAATGATATACTAATTTGACCATTTAATTGTAATCACAAATATTTATAGATTCTTTTTTACAGTCATAAATTCATTTATGTACACCTAGTTGTAATAACCAGAATGAAGAAATAAGTTTAAAAAATTCCACATAGGAATAATTATGAGATCATCCTAACAATCCATATATGTGTAAAACTAATTCAGACAAGCCTTTCTAATTGCTTAGGAAACCAAAGTTAATACTGCATGAATTACATGTGATATATAACAATGCTAATAATATGCAATATATTTGCATATGCTGAACATAAACCAATAGAATTCAGTATAATTATAGGGTGAATCCACGGACCTGGGTAACACTTTTTGGCAAGTGAATTTCGGCAAAAATAGAAAAACGCACCTCGGTCGAGGGCTTGTTAAGCCCTCGACCGAGGTATTGCGGGCTTTACAAAACCTCAGTCGAGGTATTTAAATACCTCGACCGAGGTATTTAAATACCTAGACCGAGGTATTTAAATACCTCGGTCGAGGTTCATACCTCGGTTGAGGGCTTAAAAAAACAGACTTAGCCCTCATTCAAACAAATGGAAAATTTCCTGTGCCTTGTAGAGTTGTAAACCCTGCCATTCCTAGCACATAACTGAGAGGAGTTGATACCGATAAATTCACCAACGAATCTTCTATCCATTGAGGTATCATACACGCATTTTTGCATTCATATGATATTTATTTTTTAATTACTTCTAAAACTT
>LPNX010856862.1:385644-406400 GCA_001517045.1 Pseudotsuga menziesii
TATAGCACATGAGTAAAAAATCAGGTTTTCATCGCCAAATTTGGCCAAAAAGTGTTACCCATCTTCATGGAATCACCCTATATTTAAACAAACAATATTAACATAACCTGCAAAACACTATTCAAGTAAAATAAAAATTTACAACACTTATCAGTATTTTCTGCTTCCATATAAGTCGAGAACTTCCACATTCCATCTAACCTTAGAACTTGAATATTTCCTTGTTTGTTCCATAGATCACGCCTGAGTTGAACCAAGCATACACAAGAATATCCTTTACCCACAGTCCTTCCTGGACTATCCTCTTACTTAATCATGGCAACTTAGAGCTACAAAACCTACAACTATACCCTCCATCTCCCTGGGGACCATTACCCATCGTAATGTCCTCTCTTTTCTATTTATTATTTTTCTTGATGAAAAGAACCATACGATTTAGACTAAACTCTTTGTTTAGAAAAAACAAACTTGTTTTTCTATTTCCTCCTCTTTGCCTTAATCTTTTAGAAAATAATTAGATTTATTTAACTCTCTCATTTGTTTTTATTTTTAATTAAATAATATTGATTTATATTTCATTCTTTTATTAACAACTACTTAAATACCATCTTATATATATCATGCTTGGTCCCTCTTTATGTGGTTGTCCTCCATCAATTAGAAAGAACAAAAGAAGATAAGTAATAGTTAAAATGTCATTTTATTGAGTTTGATGCTCCATATTCTTTAGCTCAACATTAATTAGAAATAACAATTCTAGGTGCCCCAGATCCTATTAATCAACACCAACTCAAACATAAAAAATTAAATAGTCTTTGTTTTGGATATTACACTCTATATTTGGATAACTTTGTGATGGATAATTTGTTTGAAAACATGTAATATGTTTACTTCATCATTTATCAGTCACTAGGTTTTTATTTGTGAAATATTCCAACCTAGAAGTTTTGTAAATATTAATTCATTTTTTTAGTCTCATCCGACACATGCCTACATTCATATCAATGTATATTATGAAGGATGAAATCTATTTTTGGTTTTCTAGTTTAATTTTCAAACTAAAAATCTTTGAAAGGTTTTTCATTTGTTCTAATCCCAATTTTTAAAGGTTTTTCATTTTTCCTACAAATCGAATCGTGTCAAGGCCTTTTGGGGTTTACTTTTTGGAAAATCCATAGCCATAGCATGTCTGTTTCTTATCCACCATTAGCAGTTGGTTCAGCAGATGTAGATGTTGAATTGAATTCGGTTGATCTGTCCACTAAATAATCTTCAATTCATATAAATTGAAAGCATCATGTACATTTTATGGGAGGTTGCAAGTGTACTTGTTTTGTTGGATTCGCTTCTCCCAATAGCTCCTCAAATCAAAGAAGTGAAACTCCAAAAAACTCTTATTGAACTAGGGTGGGTTTTCCATATGCCTCCTGATCTCAAAGAAGTGATGTACACTTGAGGCAGGAAACAAAACTGATACTATATTATTAATTATTCAGTAGAGCAAAGATATACATTTAAATAAATAGATTTCTAGTTACAACGGTTACTGCTCAGTTACTAAGAACCGTTTTTATAAAACTATCTCTAAACATAAGAATTAATTAACATTCCCCCCTTAATCTTAAGGGTCATTTGACATGCCTAGTAACATTTTGAACTTTTCAAACTTTTCACGTCCCAATGCTTTAGTAAATATATCGACAATTTTTTCTGAAGTAGGACAATGAGTCAAATGAATAGTTTTAGCCTCGACAGGATGTTGAATCAAATGATATTTGGTGTTGATATGTTTCGTTCAATCATGGAATTTAGGATTCTTTGATAATTGAATTGTAAAAGTATTATCAACAAGGAGAGGCATTGAAGTCTTATGTTTCTCCTGCAAATCTCTAAGAATTTTCCGAAGCCAAATTATTTCTTTTGTAGCTTGAGCTACTGCAACATATTCAGCTTCAGTTGTGGAGTCAGCAGGAACTGATTTCTTTTGTGATCTCCATGTGATGGATGTTGATCCAATATTCATCAAATAACTTGAAGTAGACATCCCATGCTCTTTATCTCTATCAAAATATGAATCTGAATAACCAGTAAGATGAAAGTCTTAAACTTTAGAGTATTTGATGCCAAATGACTGAGTACCTTTTAAATATTTGAGCACTCGTTTTGTTGCAATCCAATGACATTCACAGGGTTAATAAATAAACCTGAAAAGTATTCCAACAACAAAAGAGATGTCAGGATGAGTACTAGTAAGGTAAATCGAGCTTCCACCAAGTTGCTTGTACTTTGTTGGATCTTCAAATGCACTGCCTTCATGGGAAACCAACTTTTGAATATGCTCCATTGGAGTTGAAACTGAATCACAATTCAACATCCCGAATTTACTCAATAGATCTCCAATATACTTCTTCTGTGAGATGAAGATGCACTTTGCTTTTTGATCTACTTCAATACCTAAATAATAATGAAGTAATCCCAAATCTGTCTTGTCAAAAACCTTTTGTAACTCCTTTTTAATAAAGATTACATAGTCATCATTATTCCCTGTGATAAGAAATCATCAACATAGACAACTAAATATACAATTAATCGCCCAAATTTATTAACAAATAAAGTTGCATCATCTAGATTGAAATGCTTATAATTTAATTTGAGAAGATGTTCAATTAACTTCTCATACCATGCTTGGGGTGCCTGTTTCAAACCATATAAAGACTTCACCAATTTACATACGAGTCTATTCTTTTCCTTTAGTAGAAAAACCTTCCAACTAAAACATATAAACATCTTCTTTTAGATCACCATTTAAGAAATCAATTTTGACATCCATATGATGTATTTTCCATCCATTTTGAGCAGTAAGAGAAAACAAAGGTTTAATAGTGCCCCATTTTGGAGTAGGAGAAAATGTCTCTGTGTAATGAATACATTCTTTTTCAGCATACCCCTTGGCTACAAGTCTTGCCTTATACTTGTCAAGTGAGCCATCAACCTTATATTTAGTTTTATAAACCCACTTAGAGCCAATTGGTTTGATGCCAATAGGAAGTTCCACCAACCTCCAAGTGCCATTTTTAATAAGAGCGTCATATTCTTTCTCCATGTAGCATATTTCCACTCATTACAACTAGCAGCTTCCTCAAAAGTAGTAGGCTCATTAAAAACAATAGAAAAATTTAAATTAAATTCATCAAATCTTTTTGGAACTATCTTTGTTCGTGTTGATCTACGAATAGATTACTATGGTGATGGCTGAATAGTTTCTTCAATTTCTTATTGTTGAATAATTTCTTCAATTTCTGATGGTTGAATAATTTCTTCAATTTATGATTTTTCATTATTATCAATTAGTTTTCCTTCTACAAAATCATTATTATCATCTAATTTTTCTTCGTTCTCAGGTGTTGATACATATGGAAAATTAATTGAAGGGAAATCCACAAACTGATCTATAATCTGTATCCCCCCTTCACGATGGGGAAATTCATTATCCCATTCATAATAAAAATTATTGGAATGGAATTTATCCAAATGACTGAGTTGTATATCAATAATAGAATCATCTTTATCAAATTCAAGAAAAACTACATCTCTTGAAACAATAAATTTCTTGTTCTCCTCATCATACAATCTGTAAGCTCTGGAAGTAATAGAATATCCCAAAAAAAGACATTTGCGACTCCTGGAGCCCAATTTGTTACATTGTTGTGTAGGAATCAAGGCAAAGCAAGGAGAACCAAAAACTCTAAAATGTTGAATAGTAGGAAGACGATTATACCACATTTCATAAGGAGACTTATTATTGATGGCAGTAGAAGGACACCGATTACGAATATAAACTACACAAAGTACTGCTTCTCCCCAAAACATCAATTTGACATTTTGAAAAAACATCATTGACTGTACCATATTAAGCAAATTTCTATTCATGCGTTATGCCACACCATTTTGTTGTGGTGAATAAGGAATGGTGGTTTGATGTTTAATACCATTATCTTGTAAGTATTTTCCAAATTCATTAGATGTGTATTCGCTTCCATTATCTGATCGAAGATTGCCAATATTAAGTTGAGTTTCATTCGTAATCCATAAATGAAAATTCTTAAAAGATGCAAAAATTGAGATTTCTCTTTCAACATGTAAACCCCAACCATCCTGGTGTAGTCATCAATAAAAGTAAGCAGATATTTGTTACCATTGGTAGATGGAATAGGCATGGGCCCACATAAATCTGTATGTATAAGTCCGAACTTCCTGGAGGCTCTGGAAGGAGACTTATAAAAAGGCTTCTTACACTGCTTGCCTAAAATACAAGCATTACATGGAAACAATTTTCTTGGAATAGTAGGCAATCCTTGAATACCCTATTGTTTCATAATCCTGATACTAACATAATTGATATGTCCAAAACGGTCATGCCACAATAAACTGGATGACAGAGTATCACTATGTTCAGCCAAAAGAGCTAAATTGGATGAACAAAATGATGTTCCTTTTAGTTTTAAAAGTTTATCTTCTTCTACACCAATCATAACAATCACATCATTAGATGTTCTTCATATTTCAACTATACCATCAAACAGATGTATAGAATTCCCTTGCTACCTAACTTTTATGAGAGACATTAAATTTCTTTTTAATTGAGGAATATAAAGAACATCACGCAAAATATAATTAGCAAATACGGGTAACTTAATTCAAGTAGATCCAAATCCTGAGGGATTCAACTGTGAATTATCAGCAAAATAAACTATCCCATCAATATGATCAATAAATGTCTCAAAACAATCTCTTCTAAAGGTCATATGACATGTGGCTCCAGTATCTAAAATCCAAGTGTCTTCCCAAGAAGGAAAAGAAGTGCTAAAAACTTCATTGATGCTAAGATTACAGTGTGCAACTATATAGTGAGAAGATTCAGGAAGTTTTCCTTTTTCTAGAGGCTGTTTCTCTTTCTTTTCATTAATATTTTCCCAAGGAATGTGATAATAACTGGTATCATGACCAATTTTTCCACATCTATAGCATTTAACAGATTGCCTATCATTAATAGATTTTTCCTATGTGTCATCTTGATGATGATTACCCCCCGTACCTCTAAATGTTCTCCTACCATGACCTCTGCTACTATGATGATCAAATCTGGTAGACTCCCCTCTAGGTTTGTGTTCTTTCTTAGCAAGACACACAGTCTCAACAGTAGAATTTGAAAGACATTCCTTCTTCCCAAGGGCTTTTTCTCTTTAAGCATCTTTGTCTACAAGTACATTGAAAGCCATGGCTTTCATCTGTACACTCGCTTGAAGCAATTCTAAGTAATTTGAATAGGTAGGATAGAGGACTTTAATGAAGGCAGTGAGTTTTAGATCAACTTTGACACCAGTTGATTCAATATCATGAAAAATGGCTTTAATTTCAAAAGCTAACTTGATGGGATCATTGTCTTTTAATTCAAGATTAAATATCTTCACCAACAATTGTATAGTTTCCAGTTCTGAATGGGAATCATAAAGAATTTTTAATTTCTTTAACGCTTAAAAGGCTATGGTGCTAGAAAGAATATGTTGGCTTACCTCTTTTGTGATGGAAGTAGAAATTAAAGCATACACCTTTTAATCCTTACTCTTCCAAATAGCAAGTTGTTTGTCATTTGTAGGAATTTCTAGGTCATTATCATCCTTGCCTTCCTTATTAACCTTGCCATCACAAACTTCTTCCCATAAATCATTAAAAATCACAGTGTTTTTTATTTTTGGAAACCATTCATGGTAGTTTGTTTTTCCGGAAAGCACTATTCCCACAATTGATATCAGTGAATGCATCTTATTTCCACAAAAATAAATTGAAACTTCATAGTCTTACAAGGATTTCAGTTTCGCTCAGAATTTCTGAATACCCAAATTTCAGAATGCATAATGTGTCTTGGCCATTGTCTTAGTCGACTCTCCTCTACTCTCTCAGCGGGCTGCTCTCTCAACTCACCAACACGCAGTGCTCTCTCGGCGTGCTACTCCCTCACCTCTGCTCTGTCAACTCACCAGCACAGGTGAGTGGGTTCTTTAGGCTAGCTACTCTTCACCAGTGTGGGTTCTTCAGTCTCTCGACGGGGTCCTTCTTCTCTCTACCAACCAACAGCAGCACCCGTTCCTTCTCTCTGACAGAGAGGGATACTCTTTAAGCAGGCTGGTCTTCAGGTGGTGGTTTCCTCCAGGTGTGATGCTAGCATAGAGCAATTTCAACCCGGCTACTCTGATACCACTGTACACTTGAGGCATAAAACAAAACTGATATGTATTATTAATTATTCACCAGAGCAAACATATACATTTAAATAAATAGATTCCCAGTTACTGCTCGGTTACTAATAATCGGTTTTATAAAACTAACTCTAAACATAAGGATTAATCAACAAGTGAAACTCCCAACTCTTATTGTACCAGAACTGAAACTCTCAAATTGTACTGAACCAGATAACATTGAAGAGTATAAGACTTTTTTGGAAAATTTGGTGTCTCTCAAGAAATGTCTTGAGCAAGGAATGATAACAGAAAATATATGTGAATTTGGGTTTGTAATTTGAATTTGGGTTCTTATCAGTAATTTCTAGAAATTATTTTTACTGGTTATTATTGAGGGTTATTTGGATTCTGTCACAGTACTCCTTAACATTTTGTAAATCTGGTAGAATATAAATGAGCTTGATTATTCCGAATGCTACACACTTAGTTTGTTTCAGCCATAAATTGTTTTTTCGATGGTTGACCTCCTAATAACTATTTTGAAAAAGTTAAATTACATTAATGAAGATTTATGTTTGCGCCAATTAGTTTTATTTTAATAATATTTTTGTTTTAATGAAAATGTTACTGAATAGGTAGCTTTTTTTTTAAGAATAACATTGTTGAATACGTAGATTTTATCCTTGGCCTTCAAACTCCCTTGGATTTTAAGGTTAGGGCCTTTAATATACATGGAGAATAAAGTTAAGAGCGATTCTTTGAAATAATATCATTAGATGGTTCTTTCACTTCTTAAGCGCTTTTCTGAATGGACATTAGGATGATTTCACATTAGGTCAATGCTGACAGTAACTTTTTTTCCCAATTGCAACTAAGAATTATTGCCCTGTTGATATGACAAAGGAAAACCTCCTGTCAAATCTCCTTCTTGATGCAACACTCAATGCTCTGAGTGTCACTTATGATCATGTTATGAGATTTCCTTTTAAGGTTAATGCAGTTTATGAGGTTACTAATAACCACCTATGAAACCTCCTCTTCCTTCTCCAAAATTATCATATATCCCCTTCAAATGGTACGCATCTACAATGCATTCCCTCATAAACTCCAAAATCATCAACTTGTTCACATCATGCCCCATTGAATTGTAAAATTATCAAAAATTCATATTGGTGGAAGTATGATATTTCTACAACATAGGATTAGCGACTAGTCTCATGTCCCCAAACCTTAATATCTCACACCAAATAGCTCCTCTTGATGCAGTGCTTTTTTAAGGAATGGGAATTTCATTATGGGATTTCCCTCTATTCTTCATGTAGTACACCAAACTTGCTCATCAACCATTTTCTCCTTCGACATCTCCTATAGCTATAGGTATTTAGTTTATTGTGTACATGTGCCAAACCTAATCAAGGTTTAGCCAATCCTTCTCTGGTAGATTGTAACTTGATAGCTATTTCAATCTTGTCTTCCCTATAGTTGATATTTTGTTGTGTGAAAGGAATATGAATATTGGGTAGAAATCTAGCAAGAAACCATTCCATGTATTGGACCTTTAGTAGCTTGATTGTCAACTTTCCTAGTAATTCCTTAAAACTATGGTCATAATCCCATATAGTCTCTCCAACTTTCTATTTAATCTTCTTCATATTTAACACACATTAGTTCTCTTCTCATTTTTATATTTGCCTCTCAATTCTCTTCTATGTTTGCTTTGTAGGGCTAACTCAATTGTAGCTGGTAAAGTTTTATTAAATTTGTTTACCCCATTTGTTGAGGAGTCAAATTTATTTTTCGAAAAGCATTATGTGGTTTTATCCCTATGACTTGGTTTTCCATGTCAAAATATTGTGTACTGTGGATCTTTTTATTTTTATGTACATTGATGATATGCTATGATTGGTAATTATGGCAATTCCATAAAGGTAGGTAACAATTTTTGGCCAAAGTTGGCAATGAAAAAATGATTTTTTACTCATATGCTAGATAGAACCCCTCGAAACGCATATATGCCATGTGAATTTCAACTTGCAGTAAAAAAGAAAACTGTAGAATATTATGTTGGCTTCTCAATGATATATTTTTTTAAATATTTCGATGTCATTTAATGTGTGAAATTTTGCATTTAATGAACTGTGTGACCTTAAAAATTTGAAGTTAATAAGCGGCTTGTGTCCAACCCCAATATTTCAATATTACATTAATAATTATATAGATAGATAGATAGATAGATAGATAGATAGATATATAGATAGATAAGCATGATCTACACAAAACACACTGTGGTTTGCAAATTTTTTTGTTAATTTATTTCACAACATACAATTATTTATTATTTTTCAAAAGTGACCAAATTTGATTTTAGCATCATTTTATACACATGTGTGTCCATCCTAGTTTTTTTTCACTGTTTTGAAAAATTGGAAAACCAAATATACCCTTTTGAATAGGACACATCGATGTGTGGGCTATGTATTTTTACAAAAATTTTGGATGTGTATATTTTACGCTGCAGATTTTTCTTTGAGCTACTTCGAAGTTGTTGTCTAGTTTTCTAAGTGTAAGTTTTAGAACTTATTAAAAAAAACCATATAAATGTAAAAATACATTCATGGTATCTCAATGGATAGAGGATTCTGTGACGAATCTATTGGTATGAACTCCACTTAGTTGTGTGCAATGAATGGCACAATTTACACCCTAGAAGACACATAGAAACATTGATTTTCATCTAAGAGGGATAAATCTCTATTTTTTAGGTCCTCAATCGAGGTATTTAAATACCTCGATTGAGGGTTTGATAAACCCTCGATTGAGCTTCGATGAAACCTTGATGGAGCTTTTACCGCGATCGAGGTCTTGGTTCTTTTTTTTTAAAACATACAAAAATGTTCGAGAATGGAATTAGGAAATGATGGAACTAATGTCATTCTAACCACCCTCCTAACCTCATTTCCTTCCCAAATTCCTAAACAAACTTCTATTTAAACATAAAACATAAACATGTTACTAATTTTGTCTTTTGCAATTGACTAGCCTATTTGAAACAATTATATATTGTATTTAGATATTGTTGTAGGTATGAATTTGAATTGTTGATATTGATCACAATGGGAAGCAAAAAGCGTTAAAGTAAAATATCTTCTAGGAATTAAAGCAACACTGAAGAAATAAAAGAGAAAGATAGAGAAAGAAACAGGAAAAAAGAGCAATCTTGAGAGGAGAAGAATTTGCAAATCATTAACATAGAAAGTTTTTGTTCTAATCCCAAATTTGAAAGGTTTTTCATTTTTCCTGCAAATCGAATCGTGTCAAGGTTTTTTGGGGTTTACTTTTTGACAAACAATTGGCAGTATATGCATTTCAAGTCCATTGATATATTTTCATTGAATCTTTGACCCTATACTAATCGTTTAGTTCCACTATTTTGTTTGTTGCTCATCATGGATTGTTTCATTGGATTTATATGTTTCCTATGCTTTCTATGTCTTCTTTTTCGTGCACCTTGAAAGGTATGGATGATTCTCCATACATGATTTTATGAATATTATGATTGATTTGAGTTCTGCATTTGTCAACTTAGGTAACCAAGTGAGATCCACTTCTCACTTCATTTTTATTTCAATTTTGAACATTATCCATAGTAACCCTAAATAGTGTGAAATTGATTTGATTAATAATTAAGTTGAGTTTTATAATTTTTATTTTGATTCTACACTAGTTTAGTTTTATATTTATTAAACTTAGTAGGGGATCACAACATGGAAAACACTTTCTAGTGGAGGTATTTGTGGAAACTCCCAAACTGGATCTGCTTTATTAATCTATAGTAAAAATTTCTAATAAAAACAATCAATCTCATTTTTTTTATATGTCTAAATTATACAAATTCACTTGTGTGATCTCAAATATGGTTTACCCTTAAAACAAATAATATTTAATGAACTCTAGACCTTTATTCCCAATCAATGAAATTAACTTTATTTCAATTTAAAGAAACTCACTTTTATGTGTTGTAGATCATAATCTAGCGGACCATCATAAGTTATAACATTTGGCAATAAAACACTCTTTTAAATTCTTTTAAAGTTTAGAAAATATACCAATTTGTTTAATTGTTCATAGCCACATCAAGGTATCTAAACAAATGCTAAGATAATTTTTATTTTTTTATTTTAAAACAATACACTAGAGTGCACCCAAAACATAGTAATGATTTGTGTGTCTTGGTTGGGTGCATCAAAGTAGGGTAAAATTTCATTTTTTTTTTATCAAACTATAGTTTCACTTTTACCTCACAGGATTGTTAAGTGTATGCAAGATATATTTACAACTAGGAGAAATTTAACTAATAAATTACAAAGTTATTTATTAAACTCACAATCTATAAAACATTAAGTGAATCAATGGCAAATAATCTAAATGAACTCAATAATTATGTGGTATAATTAGTTCTTTGGTTGACTCAATAAATTTCTAGACTAACAAAATTTAAAACCAAAGTTGAATTAACTTAAACACATATAAAAATCTTGATTAGTCATTCTCAGAAATAGAATTAGGTGCATTGCCATTAATTTTGAGATTATATGTTATGAAGAACTTTTGGATTTACTCTATCATTCTCCATGATTATCTTGATATCTTGTATCCCAAAACTTCACAAACATATAAGATGATATGAGCGACAAGAGTCTAGAAGAGAGTTTCTTCCTATCTCAAAGATCGAGGTCTCCATGTTTACAAGTGTTTTCAAGTCTATAATAAGCTTTCCATCTTGCATTAATCATTTTCTCAATGCTATAATTCTAATGAATCTTATGATGAAGATCAATTCTAAGATAATTATATGAAGTCACTTCCTCTATCCTCTATATTATTGTTGTCATACTTGAATTTGATTATAAAAATTCAAACTAAAAGAATGAATATGCACTTCATTTAAATTACAAAAAACTAATAAGTCTTCACTTTATATTTTGCTTTTTTTAAACAAAATACAAAAATTAACCATGTATTGTGACAAAAGGTTTAACTCAAATAAAATTTGTTCTAAAGTAAATTATAACTTACTTCTTTCATCTACCTCAATATATGCATAAAAAGGTATTCTCAAAATCTTATATAAAGAAAAGAAAACTCAATTGAGAAATTAAACTTCTTTTGATGAACTAAGTTTGTTTTATTGAAAAAATAAATAACAAATATACTTTAATAAGGATTTTAAATCTAAACTATTTTGTTTTTACATTTTGTATACATCATAAAAATAAAAATTAAATTATTTATGATATAACTAAATTTGATTAAATTTATTTAAATATATATATATTATTATACAACATATTAATAACAATAAAAAAATACAAAATTAACGAAACTTTGGTAGAGCAATGATTTATGAGCCAGTTGCAATTGCATCTCAAAGTGTTGAGATCCGAGACAAGCAATGACACCCAAACCGCTTGGATTGGACTTTGAATTTAAAAACATTTCCAAAATAGCATCGAAATAGGATATAATGATAATTTATACTTAATGATTTGTAAAATTATTTTTTCCAATATTTTAAATTAAGTATAGATCAATTGGTTGAAAAAAAATTGTTTTTTTTCTATATTTAATTTCAAATCTCATTATGTAACATGTTTTTTTGAAAAGAAAGCTTCCTTGATTATTTATGAATAACAAAAAAAACTATATTTTCCAAATCGAAAAAGAAAAAATCAAACAAAGCTTTTACCATGCAACAAAAATATGGATATAAAATGGGGAAATGCCTTGCATTTCGTTGGATTTTCTTGGGCTGCAAATGAAAAAGACCCTCTAGTTTGTCTTCGTCGTTGCTAAATCGCTCATAATTCTCAGACGAAAGAGAATTACATCCTTCCTTGCAGTTGCTGGGCAATTTATTGGTGTCTGGTTATTTAGAACCTTCTTGGATTCTTCTATGAAAATTCGTTAGCCTGGTTGCGTTTAATAATTTGTTGGGGAAGGTTGCCTGAACATGCATGGAAAGAGATTCGGGCTGGATATAGTCGGGAGTAACGTTGAAGTTGGTGCAGCTTGCGTGCAGATATTGCTACAAAAAAACGTTATTAACTAACAACTAAAAACTAATTAGTGTATTAATTAACTGCTTTGAAAATGACAAACATCATTTTTAAATGCTTATAAAATTTATTAAAATAATAAGATGCATGGAAAGATCCATTTGCTATGTGAGTGATAAGTTTCTTGACAGATAATGTGAACAAGAAATATTGTACTTTGTTGACAATTTTCGACTGAACAATGCAATGGTTTGCTACATCTTGAATTTTTGCATTCAAAATGCTGCGACTATCCATGTAAGCTTTGCTTATAAATAATTCAATATGTACTAATGGAGACGAGCCATCAGATCCCTGCAGAATTCTTTTTCCTTGCCAATAGATGCAAACTCTGATGCTACATGATATAAGAGATTGCAACCTCCTGCTTAAAACACAAGGCTTACACTTGAAGCATTGCTAAAATCCACATAGACCACACAAACCCTCCATTCAAATTCTTGGACCATCCCACATCAATTCCAGAGGAAAAAGCATTGTTGGCAAGGAGGTCATAAATTTCCTCATTGTAGATCTCTAAAATGGTGACCTTTACCTTAAACATGTTCCTCGAAACCCCATTTTCCATGTCATCCTCACCTGAATAGTCACTCAATATATCATGCAAATTCCTATAAACGATCCTCGGTTTATTGGTGCAACCAAACATAGTATGATTCTTCCCTGATCCAGTCGGCCCATACATCTTAATAGTCCATTTTCCACCAGTTTTAACCCATTCACCGTGGTCTCAACAAACTTGTTATAAAATGGGTCCAATCCATCCGTCTCTCCGATAGAAACCCCATCAAGAGTAAAGTACATGTAACCCAATTTCGTTCTCAGCTGAATTGTAGTTCCGTTAGGGAGAAGTTGAATTGCACTCTTCTTCACCATTCTCTTCGCCCCACGACTTCCACTGGATTCTCTGTGGAAAAATTTGCTTTAGGAGGAGGGTTAATGTTATTCGGTGAAATATATATGCTCGGACGAGGCATGAAAGTCAAACGAGACCTAGAGTTGGGAGTCCGATTGGGGGTCGCCCTCGATGATGTAGTGCCATTTCGTGGTGAAGGAGATAGAGCCACTGAATTGCTCTGTATTCTTTATTGGAGAACCAAAATATTTGAATAAGATTCCCTATGGGTGGGTAATACAGATATGAAATAAAAATAAAATAAAATGTGATCCAAAATCTGAATCAAACTCTCAACATAAGCCAAGATCTTATGAAAAGATTTGGAATCAATTGAAATGACGAGAAAACTTCCAGGGCATAAATAAAATCACGTGTTCCTGCAATTTGAAGCTCCATCGTGTATATGTCTAGAAGGGCATTTTATGGTTGAAATATGAGCAAGGATTCAGGATGATACTCGAGGAATGGGATGATTCCATGCAGTGTATAGGAAAAAATAGAGCTCGTTAGGATTTGAGGGGAAACACTGACCTACCCCTCTACCTCCTAGTATAGCTAAGAAGAAAAGCATAACTTCAAGGCCAAGGACAATTTTTCATTAAATTCAAAAATTACAACATCTCAATGGCACTAAATGCCATAAATACCTATATCAAAAGGCTTCAACTACTTAGATGCACAATTTGGTCTTCAAAATCCATTTTGATTTCGAACACCACATGGTTTTATGGTTGGTTGTTCTGAGTGTGAGCATTAAAATCAATTGAAAACCTAAGAAACCAGACACACTACTTTTCGGCTACATGTCCCATGTCCCCGTGTCGGACACACTCATAGAGCATGTCTGGCATGTTTGCAATGTTTTGCATGTGTTGGACACGTGTGTCCGGGGACTGTCAGTGTGTGTCCTGAAAACAAGACACGCAAAATGGAAAAAAGACGCGATCCCTCTTTAAAATCGATTTTTCACTTTCATTTTGTCATTTGCAAATAGAGAGAGAGTTCAAAGAGTGTTTTTTTTTTCATGTGAAGAATATTTGAAGGCTTCAGAAGGGTTTTAAAGTCCATTGAAGGTGGATTTGGTTGGTTGGATTGCAAGCTCCACCATCAAACAAGAAGAACAATGTCTCATTCAAATAGGGCAGGAGCTAAAGGGCAAAGGAAAAGGTTAAATGACCCATGTATTATATCCCCTCCTATTTCTCCAAACACAAGCTCTTCTACTCGTCTTTCTAGTCCTCCATCTGCTGCTAGTGGAGCTCATGCTCCATTGAACCCTTGTTTAGCAAGACAACAAGGCCAAGAGAAAAAAAACCCTTTGTGGAGGTATGTGACTAGGAAAGAAGGCCCTAGTGCAAAGCTAGGTGGGGGAGGCAATGTGTATTGGACTTGTAATTTTTGCAAGAATGAGTTTAAGAGCACATACTACCGAGTTAAGGGCCATTTTTTACACCTTCCATCTTGTGCGATTTATTCATGTAAATGTGTGAGTGTTACCCAAAGGAGAGAATGGGGAAGGAGGATCAAGAAGGCTTAGGAAATGTAGCAACATCAAGCAAGAAAAAGAATGAGGATCCTCTTCGATTCTTAAGGAAACCCTCTACCATTCGACCTCCATTTCCACCTAGTAGAGGTGATACATATTCATTAAGAAAGATGCCATCTTCAAGTGGTCCAATGGAGAATATTTTTGAACAAAAGGTGCGAGAAGAGGTAGGCCTCACAATTGCATTATTTTTCTACCTCAACTTCATCTCATTCAATGTTGCATGGTCACCATTTGTTTTTGAGATGTGTCGAAGTATCAGTTAACGAGTTCCATCTGGTTATGTGCCTCCTAGTTTGGAGAAGCTTAGAACCACATTGTTGGTTAAGGAAAGGAAGGAGGTGGACAAAATTTTTGATCCAATTAAAGCAACATGGCCCTTATCTGGAGCGAGTATTGTTTCTTATGGATCGACGGCTCCATCATGCTATCCACTCATCAATTTCATGGTATCTTCCCAAAATGGACCGGTGTTCTTGAAAGCGGTGGATGCTCTTGGGAAATACAAGGATGCACATTTATGGGTGAGTTATTCATCAAAATAATTGAAGAATTAGGCGTTGATTCTTGTGTACAATAAATCATAAACAATGCTCTTGTTTTCAAGGTCACTAGCATGATTGTGGAAACTAAATATCCGTGCAAGTATTTTCATTTTGGACACCCTTCATTGCTAATTTGCTCACTGAACTTTTCATTTATCACAAAATTTATCTAGGTGAAAGGTCATTTTAATCATTTGAGTTGCTAGTGTTGTAGAGTCATTTATACTTGTTTGTCTTTCTCTTACATATTTTTTGGACACCTTGCATTGTCCATTCCTTGAACTTGGCACTCAAATCCATTGCTTTAGATGTGACATGGATTGGCAACATTATTGAGGATGCATGCCGTATCTATAAATTTGTACAAAACCACACAAATTCCCTCACCATATACAGAGAGTACACACATATTCCATTGTTGAAGATTGTAAATACTCAGTTTTCTTCCTCATTCATCATGCTCAAGAGGTTGAGGGAGGTCAAAACCGCTGTTGGTTCCATGGTGATTTTAGAGTATTGGTATTTTTGGAGAAAGACAGATCAAAGTTCTTCAAAAAATGCGAAGGACATAGTATTAGATGACGTTAAGATCATGGAGCCACTCATTTATTTGTTTTTCTTTGTAGACACGGACCATCCCATCCTAGCGGATGTTCATGAGGGGTGGGATTCCATGATTGAGTCCACTGAGGACCATTATTATGGAGAATGAGTGTCCCGAGTATGACACATCATCAGAGAACTTATGGTCCACCATTTAGGATATTCTTATCTCTAATGTGGGATAAGAATTGCACACCTTTGCATTACTTGGCCCACTCCTTGAACCCCAAGTTCTATAGTCAAGAATTGCTCAATGGTGGGACCTCACATAGATTTCCTCCTCACATGGATCGAGAGATTTCACAAGGGACGAAGATATCATTTAGGTTTCTATTTTAGGATAGAGACTTACTTGATGGGGTGGAGGAGGGATTTGTATAGTTTTTCACTACTACTGGGAGATTTGTAGGCTATGATATGGTTGGAGGCAAGGAATTTAAGAATCCCTATAATTGGTGGGAAACTCATAGGGAAATATGCACTCTTCTACATAAGCTAGCTTTGATGTTCATCTGCAAAGTTACATCATCCTCTAGCTGTAAGAGGAATTGGAGCAAATATGACAACTTGCACAGTTTGAAGAAGAGTAAGCTTGAATAGTCCAAAGAAGAGACGATGGTGTATGTGCACACCAACCTTCTTCTTATTTGCAAGAAGAGGGAGGAGTGGGTGAAGGGAAAGCCAAATATGTGGGATGTATTTCTTGATGATATGGGTTTGGACAACAGTAATGAGTTGGCATTATCCAACCTAGATCTTAATGATCCAATGCCAGAGCTGGTGACATTTGATTATAGTGATCCTTTGGAGGGGTCATCCTCCACACCAACATATATTGATCCTTAGATGGTTGAGGAGGAGGAGGAGGAGGAGGAAGAGAGGAGTGATTAGTTTGTTGATTCAGGCATGGAGGAGGAAAAGGACAATTGATAGATGAGACTCTTCATTCCTCCATCTTGAGCTATGCATTTTTGTATTTACTATTACTACTCATCTATTTGGCAAATTTGCTAGTGGCATTCCGACATCTATGCAATACTGTACAATGTATATGTTATACATTTTGATTTTCATGACTTAATGAGAAATATGGTTCTGACTCTTGAGTATTGACATCTTGATTTATGCTTGTCATGAGTATAGTGTATCATCAATTATCTATGTGTCTCGCTATCTCATTGTGATTATTGATTTGATTTGTAAATGTGTAATACTAATTACTAATGTTAAATGTGCGTTGATTCTCATTTATATTGAATATTTGTAAAAATTTGGATCTATATATCTATATTTTTAATATATATATATATATATATATATATATATATATATATATATATAGCGTATCCTATGTGTCTTGTTTCAGGAGGTCACCGTGTCTGTGTCGAACACTCGAATCCTCATGTACTTCATCTCCAGTGTCCCCATAGACTTAGTTCAAAACACTAAGTTCACATAAGTTTTTTTTAAGTTGGTAAGATTACGTGGGTGTTTTCTTGCACTACAAATTCTTTTTCATTTTTTGTCCTTTTGAGTAATTTTAGTTGTTCTTCTGTGTTCCTCTTTCTCTTCTAGAGATTCTATTTTTTTTAGCTTTTCTCTTCTTAAAATTCATTTTTACTTTACCATTATATTTTTCTTTTCTTCTTAGGATCTTTATGTTCTCTTCTTTCTTCCTTTGTTTTTTATATTATTATATGAGAGAAATCTTATGTCCTTGTTCTATGCTATAGCGCTATATTATTGTACTAATGTTTTTAAATTTAAACACGCTTTAGATATTTGTTTATGATATTTCCTTAGATGTTTTGGCTAAGACCACTAGCATTTTGCACATTATTTTCTAGTATGAGCATTTCAATGGCCTTTCTGCATTGATCATGAAGCTTAGCTATTATTTCATGGCATTGTGATAGGCATTAGTTTCTAACAGGTATACTTTTAGTGGTGAAATTTAGCACATGGGCTATTGTTAGGGTTTTTCTCAAAAAAAAGATTCACCATTTTGCAATTTTTGAAGCCCATTTTTGCCCAATTTTGATGGGGTAAACTTTTTTTCACCCTAAAATAGCCAAATTATTATATAAATGATATAAAATCCTTGGAAATTATAATATTTTTTGAAAAATATGGCCAAACATTTTATAGTTGGTGTTTTAAGAATTGGTAAGATTCTCCAACATTTATACACTTTTAAATAAGTATGGTTCCTTAAAATCATCCCTGGTTTCTAATCCAAGGGTAACTATTTGTTTGGACACTTCAGTATGCATATAAACATGGTTTGTCATGACTTTACCAACATTGTAACTATCTTTTATGTAAGAAATATAGTTATGTTTCATATATTTTTAAATTGTTTTTATGTCTTCATCACTTGCATTTCATGCTTAACTTCTCGGGCTTGGGCTTGCAAAGCAATCATAGAAACTCACGTTAATTTATATTTTTCCATCTTTCTAATATTAGTGTACTATGCTTGTTTGAATAACTATCCTCCCAAAAATGATGAGCATGATGCATGATGAAATAGATTTTCATCACTTATTTCATGCTCAACTTCTTGGGCTTGGGCTTGCAAACTAATCATAGAAGCTCAAGTTGATTTATATTTTTCCATCTTCCTAATATTAGTGTACTATGCTTGTTTGAATAACTATCCTCCCAAAAATGATGAACATGATGCACGATGAAATAGACTTTCATTACTTGCATTTCATGCTCAACTTGCTCAACTTCTCGGGCTTGGGCTTGCAAACTAATCATAGAAGCTCACGTTGATTTATATTTTTCCATCTTCCTAATATTAGTGTACTATGCTTGTTTGAATAACTATCCTCCCAAAAATGATGAGCATGATGCATGATGAAATAGAATTTCAGTTCTCAGGATATAGGTCTATGCAAATGTATATTCCGGAATAAATGTTTTCAATGGAGGCTCCTCAACAACTTTGCATATAACTAGACCATGATCTTCCAAAATTTATTCTCGGAATGCTTAAAATGGGGCAGTTAGACGTTCTTATGGGAAGCCAAGATCCTTAGCAATTGTTCAATTTCTAATTCTTCATCCAATCAACAAATTATTGACTCTATTGATGGTGTAGAGCAACCTTCTCCATCTTCACACTATAAATAAACTTTAGCTTGTAGATTGGAATAAGAATGATATTCATGGTTTTCATATTTGTATTCTGAGATATATTATAAATCAACAATATTCATTTTTTCCTTGCTTGTTTAAAGGGCACTAGCTCAATGTTAAAGGGTATGATTTACATAGCAATAGATTGATGGCTCAATTTCACTGTCCTTCCAAAAATCAATAAATTTTTTTTTTTTTTTTAAGAAAATAGTATATATAAAAACAAAAAAAATATTTTGATAAAATTTCTGTAAATTTTCTCGACTAAACTATTTACATAGATAAAAATATTAAGACAATACTTTTATAAATTACTTCAACTTAAGACAAAGAAAATTATATATTATCTGAAATATAATCTTTAACGCAATGAACTAACCACTATGAAACCAAATATAATCTTTAACCCAATGAGATAGGCACGATGAAACCAGAGGTGGGACTTCTATTGTATACCGACGGAGGTGAGGATTCTATTCCGGATCGTCGTTAGCTTCTTTGTGAATAGAACTTGGCATCTTGGAATGTAGCGCCCGCTTCGTCGTCTGGGTGAAAACCGCTGGAATCCTGCTAAACAGGCTTCGTTACACCGTCTGCCACCTTTTTATCCACACTGGCGACAAGCCCATTCTGGAGCTACGTTAGCTTCTGTGTCTGACACAACTTGACCTAGCAGGGTGTCAGAAGATTTGGCGTCTTGGACTATATCGCCCGCTTCGTTGTCACCTTAATAGGCGTCGTAACCCTAACCGCCACCTTTTTACTCCATTTTTTTTTTCTGTGGCGGCTGAAGACATGGCGAATTTTCACAATGCGCCTGGAGATACGCCACTTGGTGACAATAGAAGCCGTGGAAAGGAGTTTCCAGTACAGAGGTCTTGCCTCCCGATTCTAATTCGATATCATCCAACAAAGGCCCGAGATAAGCTCAGAGGGCCCGAAGGCCCCATCTCCAATCCTGCTCTATAATAATTTACGCATCTCTTTTGTTATGCATGAAGAAGCATAACCATCATGAAATTGGTACATAGTCCATAGAAGCAACCATCCGTTCATCTAAAAGTAGAAGCACATTAAAATTATAAAAGCAACTAACATTTTTTTGATAGTTTAGTTTTATCTGAGATTAGAAATACAAAGTTATTTAATGTTATCAGCCATTAGATTTATTGAATTCTCAATCGAAAAATATATATCCCTACCTTGGACCTGAATTCCCTTCTTCAGCTTTTCCTCCACCGATCCGCCTGTTGGAAAAATGTAATTACACACAGATCTCTACCTCGCTTCCAACCGACTCTATCAGAGTCTGGATAAGCCACGATCTTGTCTGTCAGTCTGACAAGAAGGAAAAGTCCACATGTAGGCAGCGTAATTCAATAAAATTTATTTCAGAAGCTAAGTTGTTAGGTAGATAGTTATTGCAGTGTTTAATGCAAAGTAAGTCGGCAAGTAAGTCGGTTTATGCTGAAGCAATTTTTAGATTGCCTATAAATAGAAGAAGCATTTTGTAATTTAGTATACAGACGAACACAGGAACAGAGGAACTCAGAGTGAGAAAGTGAAGTTGAAGCTCAAGCTTCTATGCATTTGATTTAGCCGAAGAGCTGAAGCTCTGTAAACGGGCGAGTTTGTAACAGACAAGTTTGTATTACTTTGTAT